>JAKNRG010107457.1:0-12623 GCA_024706555.1 Mandevilla sanderi x Mandevilla atroviolacea | reverse complement strand
GATGTACGAATACTTACATAGTCAGTTGGTCATTTTGATCAACCAATGGCATTGTGATCAGGATGCCTGTTTCACGGGATTCTATGGAAACCCTTACTCTGCTGACCGCATTCACTCCTGGGAGTTGTGGCAAACAGATTGGGAGAGATCGGCACTTACCGTGGCTATGTATGGGAGACTTCAATGAATTTTTACGGAACGATGATATCAGGGGAGGACGGGAGAGAGCCCCATACTCGATTCGTGATGTTGTGTAGTTTCTTCCTGCGTCTTCCTTCAGTTTCGACTGGGCCTCATCCTTGGAAGGTCTTTGGGGCTGCAAACAAGAGGCCTTTTTGGAAGGTATTGGGCCTGTAGACAGGAGGACTAAGAAAGGTGATTGAAAGTATCCCAAAATTACTCTGATGACAAAGTCAGTAAATAACTTGATTATCTTAATCTTGAAGTAGTTGAGATAAAGTAAATATATTTACCTTACAAGAAAATATATTAAATGCTTTTATAAGCGCATAAGACCACAAGGTGGGTACAAAAGTGTATAGGATTAATATCCTTCAATACAAAGAATGTGACTTGTCATTAGGACCCTAGGCAAGTCCAATTGTGCTTTGGGCGCAATTGAGGTGTTATGCACCAATTCAAAATTTCTAAACTGTTTTGGATGAACTAGGACTCAAGGAATTACCAAATATTGGAAACCCACTCACATGGTGCAACAAGCAATTGGGAGAAGCCACAACTAGAGTAAGATTGGACAAGGGGTTTTGTAATGCAGCATGGTGTACAACACCTCAATTGTGTTTAAAACACAATTGGGCTTGGCCCAAAAACTTCATTGGCAAGGCCCAATGTTACATTCCCCATATTCTCTTCTACTTAGGGATTAGTCCCACATCGCTCATTTATTCCCAATTTGGGGTCTCATGCGCTTATAAAAGCACTCAATATATCCCCTTGTAAGATAAGTGCATTTATTATATTTTAACTACGATTAAGATTAAGAGGGTCAAGTATTTTTCTGACTTTGCTATCGGAGTGATTTTGGGATACTTCCCATCACCCCTTTTCTCTTTTGTGTCCGCAGGCCTATATCCTATTCAGGGAGGCCCAAGCTGAAACCTAAGGAAGAAGCCATGCTACATCATTTGGTGCCCACCGTTTCAAGCTCATCCCACAAATAAGCCCACTTTTTTACATATAGCTTTTTATCTTACATTCATCCTCCAACATGAGCCATCCAAACCAACCTAACCCAACCCCACCACAGGAGTCTAACCAGCCCACCACTGCGGCACCTTTGGCCCCATCGAAGCACCCGCAGGACAACCTCGCAGAACCATCCCTCAACCCCTGGTCAGACCTGCAAACTGACCCCTGGAATCTGTCTCCTACGGGTCTAGTGCTAGATATGACACGGAGGCTAGTCATGGCACTACCTCCTTCCCCGGTTTCGAAACTTTTCACAGGAGAATGCGGGCCACTCAACCTCACATGCTCACTCTTGAGGAAGCCTTACAATTCGCCATGCAGAACCACCAAGAATTCCAAGCTTTCCTATCCTCTGGACGCAGAGCCCATACCTCTTCCAGACCAGCTCCTCGTCTTGAGCTTGTAGAGGAAGATGGTTCCAGCACCAATCAAACCCTTCCACAGGGCAACACACCTACCCCAGCCCTTCAACCGGCTGCCCAGCAACCTACACCAGCTGCGGCCGCACCACAGCCGATTCCATCCACCACTCCTGCACCCGCTAAACCGGTGCCCATCAGCAACCCTTCCTTCCCACCTTCTATTCCACTAGCATTCCCACAAACCTTCCCAACTAACCCGTCGCCACCTCCTTTCTTATCCCAAGCTGGCGCCAACCTTCCCTCTCCTTCATTAGGCACAAACCATGCCTTGCAAGCACAGATCAGGGAACTGCAAAGCCAAGTGAACCTTATTCTCCCCAAGTTCACTCAGCTGAAGGTTCATGGAACATGTTGGAAGCAAACCCCTTGCGTGCGGATTATTTCTCTAAGCCCCTACCTGATGGGTTTAAACCCCCGGTGATTGATCGGTACAATGGAGCCACCGACCTAGAAAATCATCTCAAGCACTACACAACTACAATGGTCATGTTTGCTGCAGATGACCAACTCCTGTGCAAATGCTTTCCCAACACTTGATCTGGCCGAGCGCTCGATTGGTTTGCTTCTCTTCCTCCCAATTCCATCTACAATTTCTCACAGCTAGGCACCATATTTCTACAACATTTTGCCGACAGCCGCTCCCAGATGCGGCCCAGGACTCATCTCCACAATCTCTGTCAAAAACAGGGAGAGACATTGGCCACATTTCTCAAGAGGTTCAATGATGAGGCCCTTATTGCTTATAATTGCACAGAATCCACCTATGTGGAGGCCATCATCAATGTCTTGGCTCCAGGCTACTATTCCAAGAAGCTCAATATTCAGCATCCTCAGATGATCACTGACCTCCTAGCTATAGTGGGTAAGTGAATCGCTGGGGACAACATGGAAGATTCCAAACGAGAATTGAGGCAACTTGAAAAAGATGAATACTTCCGAATTGGCAACAGAGGCAATAAGAAGGCCAAGTTCAACAAGGGTACCCCTTCAGGCCCATCAACTCCTCACCAGCCTGCACGGCCGCAGGTACCTCCACCAATGCTATCTCTGCCCCCACCAAAGCCTGATGCTGCACCTAACGCTCCATAACAGCAACAGTCGCAACAACCTCACGACTACCACCACCAGCCACCAAGGCACAACCAGAGACAGGACCACGGTTAGGGGGGCCCAAGGAACTCGCCAAACCCAAACTTCACCCCGTTGACAACCGCACGGTCCTTCATTCTACAAAGTGTGGAGAATCAGAAAATCCTAACTCCACCCACGCCTATGCTTCCACCCCCGGAGCAACGGAGCACAAACAAATACTGCCACATTCACCGTGAATTTCATGGCCACCACACGGACAAATGCTACGCCCTCAAAAGAGAAATCGAAGATGCTATCTGCCGAGGGCAATTGCAGCAGTTCGTGGTCACTACTCCAGCAGCCCTGAACAGAGCTAATCAACGAGTAGCTCCGGCCGAAGCCCCCAGGCCCAGAGTTATTGACATGATCTTCAGTTTCCACTCCCAGTTCGAAGTGTAACCAAACAAAAAACAGAAGGTTAGCCACAAAAATGTAATCAATGGTGATCTACCCCTCGTGGTTTCCCTTTCTATTGCAGGTTGTATGGTGAAGCTCATCTTGGTGGACACACGCAGCTCCGCCAATATTCTCTATTATAAAGCTTTTACACGAATGGAGTTAGAAGATTCTTCCAATTACCACCAGCCGAATCCCCTCTCATTGGCTTCTCCGGGGACACTACATATGCAATAGGCACCATCAGTTTGCCAGTTGAATGGGGCCCAGAAGGAAGCACCAAGATCAAGCCATTTGAATTTGTGGTTGTCGACTCTTCTTCCTCCTACAATGTCATTTGGGGCAAGCCTGGCTTAAACAAGATGGAAGCAGCTGTGGCCACTTGCCGTAACGAAATGGTCACTATTTCCAATGACAAGCCCTACATCATCAAGGGTGATATTCAAGCCGCCCACACTTGTTACCACACCGCCATAGCCAAGCCCCTCCTAAAACCCTCTCATACCAAACCTTCATCCTCCATGTTCCAGACGAAGGATGACGAAGATGGTCAAAGGCTGCAACCACTAGATGATTTTGAAGAATATTAGATCAATGCAGCAGCTCCTGAACGGAAAATCCAAATCAGCCGAAGCCTTCCCCTTAGGATGAAGCTTCAACTTGTCGACGTTTTGGCCAGGTACGCATCCGTATTTGCTTGGGATAAATCCGAACTTGGCTCTGTACCTTGGGCCTTTGCAAAGCACTACCTTGGCATTTCTTCGGAGGCCAAACCTGTGATTCAGAAGAGGCGCCCATTCCCGGAAAATAGACGCCAAGCCCCGCTGGATAAAGTTAAGGAGCTGCACACAGCAGGTATCATCCGCAGAGTGCAATTTCCTCAATGGCTCTCCAACCCGATGGTAGTGCCGAAGCCCAATAACTCATGGCGGGTGTGTATTGACTTCACCTCCCTAACAAGGCCATCCCCAAAAAGCCTTTCCCCCTCCCCCGTATTAACTAACTTGTGGATGCCACATCGGAATTCTCCTCCCTCTGCTTCTTGCCGTAACGAAATGGTCACTATCGCCAATGGCAAGCCCTACATCATCAAGGGTGATATTCAAGCCGCCCACACTTGTTTCCACACCGCCATAGCCAAGCCCCTCCCAAAACCCTCTCATACCAAACCTTCATCCTCCATGTTCCAGGATATGGTCAACCGCATGTTTGCCAAACAGTTAGGACGAAATGTGGAAGCCTATGTCAATGACATCCTCATCAAATCACCTTCTGCTTCTACCATTGTAGATACGTTGAAGAAACATTGGCCACCATGCAACAATATGGATTCAAGCTGAATCCCAACAAATGCTCTTCTGGGGTCGCCGAAGGTAAATTCTTGGGCTACATGGTTTTCCAAAGAGGCATTGAAGCTAATCCCGCCAAGATCCAAGCTTTGGTAGAAATCCAGCCCCCACCAAAATAAAAGAGGTACAGCGCCTCACGGGCAGAATCGCCGCCCTTAGACGGTTTCCTTTCCAAAGCAGGAGAGAAGACCATCCCATTTTTCCAAGTACTTCGCTCCTCTAAACCATTTCATTGGATCATAATTGCCAAGTAGCCTTTGATAACCTCAAGGCTTACTTAGGCTCTCCTCCCCTTCTCGTTTCCCCAATTCTCGGTGAAACCTTTGCTCTCTATCTTTCGGTCTCAGATATGACTATCAGCTCGGTTTTATGCGCCCAAAGAGGTTCTAGCATAAAACCGATATATTACACTAGCCATATCTGGCAAGGAGCCGAAGTCCGGTATAATGCCTTAGAAAAACATGCCATTGCAGTGCTTATCTCAGCTCGTAAGCTCAGGCCATATTTTCAAGTGCATACTATCCATATCCTAACAAATGCTCCTCTCAGGCAAATTTTGCATAAGCCAGATCTGGCTGGCTGCCTCATGCATTGGGCCATCGAACTCTCTGAGTTTGACATTCATTACCTCCCATGCCAAGTAATAAAGGCACAGGTACTATCTGACTTTGTACTAGAATGTACTTCACCTATCTCCGCAAACACCAATAAGCCAAACACATTTGTACCCCCTTTATAGGACTGCTGGACCCTTTAGTGATGGATCCGCAGCTACAAACACAAAAGGGGCTAGCATCATCCTGGTAAGCTTAGAAGACATTCAAACATTATATGATTTAAAGTATAATTTCCCCATCACCAATAATGAATCTGAATATGAAGCTTTCCTGGCAGGCCTTCGACTAGCCCGAAACCTTGGAGTTCAGAACCTGATTGCACAAACTGATTCACAGGTCGTGGCAGGACAAATAAACAGGGACTATGAAGCTAAATAAGAGAACATGGCCAAATATTTGGCTATAGCTCATACACTCTTCAAAAGCTTTGACTACATCAAAGTCAAACACATTCTTCGCACAGACAACGTGCAAGCCAACTTCTTGTCTAAGCTCAAAGTCGGCACCCACATACAAGGTAAATGGATGGAGCCCTTGACTCGAAAATCTATCGATATTGAACAAATTCTAACCATATCTAAATCCACATCTTGACTAACTCCACTCCTTGACTAAGTTCAGAAAGGCGTCCTTCCCATCGATAATGCCGAAGCCAAGCACTTACGGACAAAGGCAATAGGTATGTTTCGGTCAACAACCAATTATACCGCAGAGCTACCTCCTGGCCCTACTCAAATGTGTCCCAGTTGAAGAAGGCAATTATATCCTAAGGGAAATTCAGGAATGCATATGCGGCTCCTACATTGGTTCCGAAGCCTTGCCCGCAAAGTTATGCGTGCAGGATACTTCTGGCCTACTGTCGAAATTGATGCCACAGCACTAGTCAAACTATGCACAAAATGTCAAATCCATGACAATGTCCATCATTTGCCCACCTCCGAACTTCGAGCCCTCAGCACACCTATTCCTTTCTACCAATGGGACATTGACCTCTTAGGTCCTTTCCCAAAGGCAGTTGGATCTAAAGATCAGTTGCTTATGGCCATCGATCATTTCACCAAATGGGTCGAAGCCAAACCCCTATCTTCCATCACAGCTAGGAAGGTGAAGGATTTTTTTTGGGCGAAGGTCATCACGAGATTTGGCATACCACAAGTGATAATCACTAACAACGGAAGGCAGTTCATGGCACAAGAATTTCGCACTTTTTGTACGGAATTACATATTGATCACCGCTTCACGTCAGTTGGATATCCACAGACTAATGGCCTCACTGAAGTCGCCAACAGAACCATTCTGCAGGGCCTCAAAAAGCACTTAGATGAAGCCAAAACAAAATGGGTCGACGAGCTTCCTAGTGTTCTTTGGTCATACCATACCACTCCACATTCAAGAACCAAGAAATCTCCCTTCCACTTTTGTTTTGACACAGACGCGCTTATCCCCGTGGAAATAGGAAGCCCCTCTTCTAGAGTTGATTTCTTCGATGCCGACACCAATAACCAGAAGCTTGTTGAAAACCTCAACTTATTGGAAGGCACTCGAACTCGGACAGCCATTAAAGAACTTCACTACTGGAGGCAAGTAGCCCAGTATTACAATAAGAGGGTTCGTCCAAGACAGCTTAGGGTTGGAGACTTGGTGCTTCGCAAAAACAAAGTCAGCAGACAAGACCCTAACCGTAAGCTGGATGCAACTTGGGAAGGACCCTATTTAATTGTTAAAGATAATGGGAATGGCAGCTTCCGGCTACAAGACATGGATGGAAATCAATTGGCTAGTACTTGGAACTTTGCTAATTTGAGGAAATACTTTCCTTAATGTAATTGTTTCAATTCAATGCTCTTGTATCACTGTTCCTATGAACTTAATACAATTGAGTTATTTAAATTTCGCAAACTTATGTAATTCATAAGACAGAAGCCTGTGCAAGAAGCTATTTTGAACAAAACTTCTTCCATTTCATTCATTCATGTATTTACAAAAATACTACTTCTAATCTATAACTAAGTAATCTAATAAATCATAGTGCATGATTTTTACATGACCATGAACTACTTGTTGATACAAGAATAATTGCTATGAAGGGGGGACAGAAGCATCATCTAAGTCTATTACAGGAGGCACACTTGTAGTAGGAACAGCTTCAACGGCCGATTCCTCTTCAACACTAGCGTCCACTGGGACTTGTTCTTCCTCCTCTGACTTGGGCTCCGGCGATGGATAAGGCCTGGTTGACTCTTCCAATACAAACCCTTCGTCCCAATGCATCGGGACCAAAGTAGCCTACTTTTGCAAAAAAACCACTAACAGGAGCCTCAAACTCGAAGTCAAGGTACTTGGCCACCACTTGGTCATTAGCTCGATGGAAAGCACACCGAAGGGAAGCATTGGAAAGCCGAAGCCACATGTTCTGGAACTTCTCCGATTGTAAGAAGTCCCGGATGACTATGCTCTCTACCTCCTCATTAATTTTGCCATCAGGAGTCTCGTAGATGAAGCTCCTCATAACTTCTGGCCCAGTTTTCCCTAACTGAAGTTTCCTCAGCCAAGTGCCCCTCTGTATCTTTTAGCTTCTCCCGAAGCTTAGCACCTTCGTCCTCCAGCTTTCGAATAGCTTCGACTACAGCTTTTTCCTTAGCTGCCGCAGAGGCATTAACTGCAGCCAGGTGCTCCTTCAGCTATTGGATCTCATCAGACTTCGCTTGGGAAGCTGCCACCTACGCCTTCAGCTTCTTGATCTCCTGCCCCCGCTTCCAGCATATGTCATCCAACTCGACATGCTTCGCATTCAGACCTTGCGCCACACCCAAGGCCTGCACATTACAAAGAAATTTTTAATTAATATTCTAAGGCACATAGCATAACCATAAAGCCGAACTTACAAAAATTCTTACCTGAACACTTCGAAGCGCCAGGTTTCGGACTAGGATCTCTGAACCTGCACCTTCGTACAGCTCCCGCTCCCGGGGTTTCAGGCAATTGCTCAAGGACTCTGGAGCCATCTCCAGAGTACTTACCCTATACCCTTCTCTGACCCCTCAACTGGGCCTAAAAATGGGCCGCTTTCTTCCGGACCTCCCACAGATGGCACCGCCTCCTCCAATGGCCTTTTTCCGCGGGCAGATGCTGCAGCCACCGTTAAAGTAGCTGCGGCTGTAGCAGGAGAAGCTGCGGTCAAAGAGCCTCCAGCCGGAGAGGCTGCGGCTGAAGCCCTTGAAGCCGCCACTTGCACGACCCCGTTGCTGCCCGGGCCGGACCTCCCAGAGATATACCTCCCTTACTGGCACCCCCGGCCACCCTTGCTCTCTTTTGGCCTCCAACCGTCCCGGCCGCTTCCTTTCCTTTTCCTTTCCCCGCTACATAGCATACACCATACAAACCAGTATGCAAGGTGTTGGGGAGTTTCAGACGTAATGTAATCGGATTCGGTTAAGTCGTCCTTACCAGGCTGTTTGCGTTTCTCGCCCTTAGCTTCGGCCAACATCGCTATCAGATCTGTTCCTGCAAAATAGAATGATTTACAGTTAGAAACATTTCAAATTCGAAATGCAACACATGCTTTTTCGCCGAATCTGAATATACTAATTGTATGCCCTCCCCACATTCTTAGCCAGATCAAATCCATCTCATGACCGTATACCAAGCCACAGCTTTGTAGAATCCTCTCCGACCAGTTGCCTTGAAACACAAGTGTTGGCTCAAACAGTCACAACCGGATGTATTCTATCATACTCTCCGACCTCACGCGAAATCTCATTGTTCAAACTCTTCCTTGTGTTCCACACAGACCAAAGCCCCCTATGGATAAAGCTCTCGTGGCTGATATAGAAGTACTCCTCCTTCCACCCATGCAGACTTGAAGGGTCGGAGCAGACATTCTTTACCTTCGCCCTTTTGGTGATGTAAAATAACCCTCTCCCCTAGAAGGCCCCAAATTTTTGGGCAAGGTATAAGAACCTCCTCCACAACTCCAAACTTATTCTTACTCCACAAGCTTCACAAACAATGATGAAACTTGTGGTAATTCTTATAACATTAGGCGCCAACTGCCCCAGCAGAAGCTCGAAATACCTCAAGATATCTTCAAATAGAGGGTGCATCGGGAACCTAAGTGCAGCCCTCAAATGGCTAACATAACTTGTAAGTGAACCCTCCGGAGACGTATCTATTCTATCCCCTGCTCCGGCCTCAGCAGCACATACTCTTCCGGGATATCATATCCTTCCCATACTTCATCCAAGCTCTAGCACCTACACTCCACCAGTCTATATTGTGCCTCCCTCCCCGCAGGCCCTTCGTTGAAAGCCATTCCTTGGCTCTCTTCATAAGGTGGAGCCACCTTCACCAACGGCTCCATATACCTTACCCGTGCGGCCGAAGCCCCTCCCTCATGATGGGGAAGTCATACTCTTCCCCCATATACATGTACCTTTCGGCATACGGCAGGGCCCCAGATTAGTTCCCCTCCATCACCAACCCTAAAGCGTACACATTCTCCTCGTTAGACGAAACTGTCGCCGAACTGCTTCCACTGCTGCTACTGGAGCTCATAGCTTCGGCTATAATAGAGGACGAATCTACAAAAACACAAAAACAAAGCTTAGCAAAACAAGATCAAATACCTTGTCCAGACGCCATTGATATGCAGCAAAGAAGAACTTCACGTACCAGAGACTTGCTGCAAACACAAAAAAATGAATGTTTCTGGTCAGTTCCACGAAAAAAATCCTATCTTCTTCTTCGTTACAATGTGCAGAACAAGATTCTCACCAGATTTTCTCACAAACGAACAACGAAATCGCTCACACCAAAGCTTTCTTTCTCATTGTTCTCTCTACAAAAAAAAAAGGCGTGGGTTAAAGAAGATGCAAAAGTGTTCTTCAACCCTAACCCACGCCCTTTTATAGCCTTCGAAATGACGGCTCACTCGTGGCCGATTCCTCGTCGCTTGTGTCTCACACGCGACCCTCAGCCAACATCCCCCACTCTCACATCATTGCACATTTATTGCGACGTGCCAACCTATCAGACAAAACGTCGGAACCCCAAAAGGCATGATTACTTCGGACGTTTCGAGACGTTCACCATCATTAATTATTTTTTGAAAGGGCTGAAGGCCTATAGCCGAAGCTGACAACACCCACGCCATACTTGCTTGAACGTTTATGCAGCACACGGACTTTGTGGCCGAAGCCTCCTACAAAAAGCCGGAGCTTCTTTCCGGCCCTTCAAATCCACCCACTCCGACTTGGCCTCTTAATTATTTTTTGAAAGGGCATATGGTGTATAACACCTCAATTGTATTTAAAACACAATTGGGCTAGGCCCAAAAACTTCGTTGGCAAGGCCTAATGTTACATTCCCCATATTCTCTTCTACTGTAGGGTATTAGTCCCACATCGCTCATTTGTTCCCACTTTGGGGTCCCATGCGCCTATAAAAGCATTCAATATGTCCCCTTGTAAGGTAAGTGCATTTACTCTATTTTAACTACGGTTAAGATTAAAAGGGTCAAGTATTTTACTGACTTTGCTATCGGAGTGGTTTTGGGATACTTTCTATCACCCCTTTTCTCTTTTGTGTATGCAAGCCCATATCCTATTCAGGGAGGCCCAAGCCGAAGCCCTAGGAAGAAGCCACGCTACATCACAGCCTTTCTACAGTTCGAGACAACCATGTGTACCCAACTATCTCAGTGTGCACATATGATCATGATGCCATTGAGTTTTCATTTGATCTCACTTTGAAGAGGGGCAGGGGTAGTCGCAGGAATGTATGGTGGTTTGAACCGCGGTGGCTGAAAGAGGACGATTACATGAGTATAATCTGAGACCTTGGGTTACTTGGACTGGCACAGGGATACCACAGTTTCGTGATGCTCTCCAAGGTACTCTGCTGACCTTGAAAAGCTAGAGAGCTGGCAAATTTAGGGCAATAAAAGTGAAAATTCAAACCGCCAAGAAGGCTTTGCAACAACATGAAGAGTTGAGTAATGTATCAGAGGCTAAAATCGCTCATTCCACCTTGGCTCACTTGCTGGATGTCAAGGATGGCCATTGGCAGGCACAGGCTAGATCCAACTGGTTGAGTGAAGGTGATAGGAATATCTCATACTTCCACCATCATGCCAATCAAAGGAAGAGGAAGAACACAATTGAATCAGTCACCGATGTCAATGGCAGCACTGTTCGCGATCATGTGAACATCTCTCGAGTGGCAGTTGATTATTTCTCTCAAGTGGTACTTACATAAGGGCGGGAGCCTGCTCCCTATTAGAAGGAGAGAGAAAAAAAAATTTCTCTCTCCCTCTACTAGGGAGCAGGGCTCCCGCCCCTACCTAAATCCCACCCTTTCTCTAGTCTCTTTACCAGTCAAGTTTGTACGTTAGACTATGATAAGGTGTTTCGGGATGCTCCATTTCTGCAGCTCTAGCCGGAAGATATTGCTGGTTTGTCCAAACCCTATACTCAAGAGAAAGTGTTCTTAGCACTGAAAGGGATGCATCCTTCCAAGGCTCTGTTTCCCAATGGGATGCATGCAGGCTTCTATCAGAAATCATGGGATTCCTTAACCACTAGGTGATCTCCCTAATTCTTACAACCATGAATGGTGATATGGAGATTTCTAATATCAATGATACACTTATTGTATTGGTGCAAACAAAAACAGAACCCCTCAACGACGCAAGATTTTCGGCCCATTAGTTTATGTGTCTTATACAAAATCATGTCTCAAATGATGGTAAACCGTTTGAAAGGGTTGCTTGGTTTTTTGGTGGATATGTCTCAAAGTGCTTTTGTGAGTGATAGGATTATCACTGATAATGTTATCATTGCCACCGAGGCGTATCACTGGCTAAAGAATTGTTACGGAGGACGAAATTCAGATTATATGGCATTTAAACTGGATATGAGAAAGGCCTATGATAGAATCAAATAGAGTTATCTGAGAAGGTGATGCATAAAATGGGTTTCCCTGACATAATGGTTGCATTCATTATGAATTGTGTTTCCTCTGTATCCTTCCAAGTCTTAATCAATGGCTCCATATTTATTCATTCTCTGTGCCGAGGGTTTATCTAATTTGATCAAGCGAGCAGTTTCCAATCACAGATGAGAAGGTTTACGGATAGGACATGGGGGACCTATCATTTCACATCTATTTTTCGTGGATGATAACTTGTTCTTCACGTGTCTTAAAGACAGCTCTGGGGAGGTAATCTGGGAGGTCCTACATAAATATGTAGTGATCTTGAGTCAAAAAATCAATCCTCAAAAGTAGAAGAGATGTTAATGTGAATTAATTAACCTAATCTAACTATAACGTTAAGGGTTAATAAATTTAGTGGGTCAAAATGGGTTAGACCCCTTAGTCTAAAAGGTCAATATAGGCTCAACTCAAAGGGTCAGTTGGGTCATTCTTTTTCTTTTTTTAATTTCATATTTTTAATTTTTTAAATCTTATTTTTTCTTTTAAAGAATTTCTTTCTAATTTTT
>JAKNRG010107374.1:0-11618 GCA_024706555.1 Mandevilla sanderi x Mandevilla atroviolacea | reverse complement strand
CCTTGTAACCTATTTTACAACATATATATAGAATGAAAATATAAAGAAGTGAACAAAGGAATTGGAAAAACTACATTACTGTAAAGATATTTATGGATACAAAAACGACTGCCATTCTGAAGAAGGAATCAGTCTAGGGGGAAAAATGAAAGATTGACAATAACAAAAGCTCATCGAAACAAAAACAGGGCACAAAGCTATAACAAGGAAGGAGAAGAAAGTTCAACAATCATGAGGACTCAAAAGAAATTTTATTTTTGCAGAAGCACGGAGGAGTAAACACAGGACAGCAGAACAGAAATAGCCTCATATGTGCCTAAATACAGGTTTTTATTCCTGAAAAAACACTAACAATTTTGGGCAATATTGAAGTTCCAAGAAAACACAGACAATACAGCCCAAAACTTACCACATTGGAACAGAGATTGCACCAAACTGTCATCATAGCCTTAAAATAGTACTACACGATTTCTACAATAACAATGTACGGACATTAGACAAATGAAGTGAGTAGCAGAAATTCCACTCAAATTTGACTTTTATTTCTCAATACAAGAAGCCCTCAAGGGAATAAAAAATGCCCATGTACCCTAATATATCATTTCACTTCTCTATCTTCCTTTGCTTTTCGAAACATAGTAAGTTACCTAAATGGTAATCATTTTAAACAGTGCAAGAAAAGTCCTTTCTTCTTCACATTTGTGTTGCTAAACATATAGAGAAATAGAAACCCAAATACCAAAAATGAAGATCAATTAAAAGTTTCACAAGAAAGACACGGAAGCTGAAAGGATTGGAAAAGGACGATTACCTTGAGCTTGAGGAGACCAGGACAAAACTGAAATATCCAGCAAGCTTCTGACCAGCTTTCCGCTACAGAAGCTTGAACAGCGAGCAGTTCTTACAGCTGCAAACCAGAAAAAAGAAGAGGAAACAAATCCGAGCTAGAAAACCACACAGTAGGAAATTTTCAGCTGCTGATATTGAAAGGAGAGAAACAAAGGAAACACAACCAATACTGAAAAGGAAGTGGACAAGAAAAGAACATACCCATCGGAAGAAATGCAGAGACGGTGCGGCGCAAGATCTTTCTTCAACTACACTATTAGGGCAACCGATTGAAAATCTTCTCCAAATTAAGGCATAAAATGAATTCACAACAACGGTATTATGACCTGGAACCATGTGAATGGACAAAAATACCCCTTTCCCAACCAAAAGATGAACAGTAGACCCTGCTACAGTAACTTTTCTTCCCTTCTTATATAATAGTAGATATATGCAAATATTTCTAAGTGTAAGGTAATTTTCGAAAGTTGTACTTTATCTGTGGCCGAGAGTGCTGTTTCGATGGCCGAGAGTTCTGTTTCGATAAGACCAAACGTCTGACATTCCTGCTTTAAGTTAAATCAGTTTCGCCTTTTGATAGGCATTGATTTTGGATGCACGTTTTATCGTGTAAGTGTGTTCACGCGCTTAGGGCATTAAATGCACTTAATCATTGTGTCCGTTTATTTGATATTCAACGGTTGGGGTTGGATGGGGATGGATGTGACCGTCAGATCTGCAGTCACGTCGTTTCAGTGGTGGAGTGATACATTGATTAAAGGATTTTGAAGGGTTTGAAAAGGCAGGAATAGGTATATATATGGGTAAGAAATTTCTTTCTTCTTCACTTTGAAATTTCAGAAGGCTTGAAGTATTGGAACAACTAATTTCAGATTTCGTTTGCCATTGTTCTGCAATTCTTCTTTCGTGGAAAAAATTCCATCTTCTTACTTCGTTAATCCTTTCTGTGATTTACCAACTAGTGTTGATCTTCACTCACAATTTATAGGAAGAAAACCTAGCTTTTGGTTCGTTTTTTTTTCTGCTATTGTGTCTTTTTAGTCACTCTTTCAATTTAGCCACTTTGTTTTTTAAACACTGCTGATATGGCTTCTTCTACTGTAGGTTTGTGCCTTGTTCATCCTTGTTCTTCACTTCTTTTTCTAAATTTTGTGAGTTTGATCTGAGGGACTGGGTGAAAATCGTGAAAACGTTGTTAAGGTTAGGGGTGTGGAAGTCACTAGGGTTGGCCCCATAGTAAATAGGAGAGCCCGAATTTGCCCCCATCTTTTATCAAATATGCATGTGGTGACTATTTTGTAAATTTTCCCATGGTAGGCGAGACTGACCCTTCCTTAGGGCAGAAATACATTAAGCCGAGAGTGAGGGTAGCACCTTTTAATGCAGATTTATCAAATTGAGCCTATGATGAGGGTCCTCCTTTTCATCTGGCTCAACACTCTACACAAGTCTCGGTGATGGACACTGATGATAAATTAGAGAAACTTAGGGAGAAATATGATATTCCCTTAGGATATAGGTTGACCCCAGCCACCAAGACTCATAGAATTAGTGTAGTCCCGGCTAGCCACCTTTCTTGTTATGAAGGTCAGTTAAACGCTGGCCATAGGTTTCTTTTGCATCCTCTCTTTGAGGATATCATTCGATACTTTCGGATTCAGTTAGGGAAACTGAGTCCAAATATTATTAGGACAACCATAGGCTTTATAATAATATGCCGAGCCTGTGGAGTGACCATTAGCTTGGAACTTTGGAGAAAAATGCATATATTTGGTCAAAAATATAAAAAGAGAGAAGGTCGTGGATTCTTTTACATCGCAAAAAAGGCCTAAGTCCATTAGTGTGTGCAATAGTCCTAGCAGTATACATGGGCGGAAAAAGGGGTTTTTCTTTGTCCATCACGGTAGTTTCGGTACTAGGGGTTTAGTTTGCCCTTGGAGCCTTAGGAAGAAGTTAAACAATATCCTTCTAGCCGAATCTTTGTATAAGGACGATTATAATGTATTGGTGAGATTCAGCAAAGAGATAACCATCCGAAAGGAGTGGAATCTCAAGATTTTGGAGAATGCAGGGTTGATAAGGGATAAACCCTTTGATATTGTTCAATTAAGTAAGGGTTTTTTTAAAAAAAATAATTATCTGCCTTTTTGAGTTTACATATATAATTTATATACTAACTCATGTGTTTTGTTGTGTAGGAAGGTGGTTATTAGGAATGATGATGGCGAAGAGTAAGGCCTAAGGATCTGAGCCTGTGAAGGTCACCGAGACTAAGGCTCTCAACGTTGTTCCCGAACCTGCGGGACCTGTTCTCATCGAAGACTCGATTGAAAGCCCAGCCTCGAGGACTGCTTCCCCAGAACCTAAAAATGCTGAAGGTGAGAATGAGGTAGACAGTATCCCCTCAATATTTAAAGGTTATACTCCCGTGTATGAAATCCCATCTAACCATAGTTACGATTATTCAAAAAGTACTCCCGGGGTATATTACTTACCTGGGAGAAATTTGACTGATCCTGTAGGAGGGGGCGAGCAAGAAGAAAAAGAAGACCAAAAGAGCCGCGTCTCCTCCAGAGAAAAGTAGTCAAGCTCCCTCGAAAAAATCCAAAGGACAGAAGGGGGTAGTCATCAAGGAGCCAGTAGCTCCAATGGTGCCTCCAATCTCAAGTGCTGGAGTCTCAGGTAAGGGGAAGGAAGTGGTTCCCTAGACTGTGAGAGCACCTCCCTCTCCGGTTCATATGGATAGTCCCCTCCACAGTGGAGATACCGTAGGGGACACTACATACGCACCACAGTGGCAGATCAGGAAGGGTGACAGGATCATCCACCCTGATACAGCCTATGACTTTTTGGGGCATTTCCGAACCCCTATTGAGGTCAGCTTCTATAATAGGATGTCTGACAAGAAGTTAGAGGATACGTTGGCTGTAATTAAAATAAGGGTAAGTGTTTCATTTTCAGAACTTGTTTTTCATAATGTGTGATGTTTGAATTTTTTCTAAGTGTTTAATTTATTTTTCAGAGACTATGCTTGGAGACGGAACTTTTTCACTGTCATCTTAAGCAAAGGGAAGAAGTGGCGGGGTTGAGGGAAATATATGAAGAAAGAAAAGAAACCATGGCTGCCCTCGTCTCCACTAAAGCTCAATTGGCCTAGGCCGAGCCTGCACTGGCGGAAACTCTAAGAGCACTCACCGAATCTGAACGGAAAAGGGCTGAGAGTGAATCTTTAATGCACACATTCAACTCTCAGGCTCAAATTGCTGCTGAATCTCTGGAACGATCGACCAAGCTGCTGCAAGAGACTGAAACCGAGCTTGGAGTCTCTGAGGTCAAAGCTGAATTGTTTAAGAAGAAATATACAGAGGAGAGGAAGGCTCGGAAAAAATGGTAGAAGGAATCAACTTGTTTGGTCAAGCACTACGAAGATGCGGACGGGCACTTAAACAAGAAAGTTCAAGAGGAGGTCTTAATAGACTTCTTCAAAAGTGAAAACTGCCAAAACTTGTGGTTTCACCTATCCAAACCTGTCATTGGAGCTGCAATTGATCAGACCTTGGAGTATGTCCGAGAGCAGCATCCAGAATTTCCTATTCCAGAGGCCTTGCAAGCCTTTCATGAAAAAAGAGAAAGAGTGGCCACATGCCTTGGGAAGATGATTTCAACGCCAAGGAAGGATGAAGGCCTTATCCAAGTCCTGAGGCTTTTGAGGAACAAGAAGAGGGGGAAGAAAAAAAAAAGGAGATCAGATTCGATTCTTCTTCTGATTCTGCTAACGCCGAGAGGAATTTGGAAGAGGATATCCGCCTAGTAATGGTGGAGAAAATGGAGGAGATAAATCTGGAAACGAAGGCTAGGGATAAGGCCATTGATGCTAATATGAAGGCTGGGCCTTCGAGCCTTCCCGAGACTCCTTTTTTCCCTAATTTATGAATTTTCTTTGTTTTATTTTCATTTGAAAGTTCATGTACCTTTTTACTTTGATGAAATGGAAAATTCATTCCAACATTTATATTTGTGTTGATTTCTTTACTCCCGCCTTGCATTCGACTTTGTTTTTCTTAATAAGTAATGTTTAGTATCATCTTTGTTACTTTACAAATCTTAAACTGAAACAATTAAACTATTCAAATAAAAAGTCTATGCACAGTTGAGAAGTTTGCATAACTTGGAAGACATAACTTGAATAGAAGAAATCTACAATTTGAAAATGAAGGATTTACAAATTGAAAATAAAATATTTATAACTTGAAAAGGGGACACATATACACAAAATTTTGTCTAAGTGTAATACTTCCAAAGGTTCGTATCGTTCCAGAATTGGGCAAGCATTCTTCCTTCCTAATCTTTTAGCCAGTAGCTCCCATTAGATAAAACTCTTGCGATCATGTATGGGCCTTCCCAAGTTGCATCTAAATTTTGGTTTGAATCTTGACGACTGACTTCGTTTTTTCTTAGTACTAGGTCTCCCACTTGAAAAGTTGTCGGTCAAACCTTCTGGTTATATACTGTGCTATCTGCCTTTTGTAGAATGCCTCCCTCTGAGCTACAAGTCTTCTTGTTTCTTCCAACATATTTAGATTTTCAGCCAACTTCTGGTTATTTGAGGCTTCATCAAAATATTCTATCTTGAACGATGTACTTCCAATCTCGGCTAGGATCATTGCATCAGTGCCAAAGCACAAATTGAAAGGGGATCCCTTGGTTCTTGCATTTGGTGTAGTTTTGTATGACCATTGTACACTCGGAAGCTCATTTATCCATTTTGTTTTAGCCGAGTCTAATCTTTTCTTCAAGCCTTGTAGAAGAATTCGGTTTGCATCTTTAGCTAATCCATTTGTTTGAGGATGAGCCACCGATGTAAATCTATGGTCAATGTGAAATTCAGAGCAAAAATTACGAAACTCTTGAGAATCAAATTGTTTCCCATTATCCGTTATTAAAATTTGAGGAATCCCGAACTTGGTGATGATTTCTTCCCAGAAAAAACTTTCACTTTTAGTGCAGTGATTGAAGCGAGGGGTCGAGCCTCTATCCATCTTGTGAAATAATCAATTGCCACCACTAAGAATTCCTTTGAACCTGTAGCTTTCGGGAACGGGCCTAAAAGTCCATTCCCCATTGATAAAAATGGATGGGGTTACTTAGGGATCTTAACTCTGTGACAGGTAAATGATGTACATTGTCATGCAATTGGCATTTTTGACATTTTTTGATGAAGTTAATTATATCATTTTCCATATTAGGCCAGAAATATCCTGCTCGCATCACTTTGCGAGTGAGACTTCTGGATCCTATATGGGACCCACAAATCCCTTCATGTATTTCACGAAGGATGTAATTACCTTCGTCTGGGAGGATGCATTTCAGTAGTGGCCAAGAGAAAGCTACGCGGTATAATTGATTGTCCATGAGCACATACCAAGAAGCAGTTGTTCGAACTTTCTTGGCGTCCTCAGTCTCATCTGGGAGTTTTCCTTCCTGGATAAATTCTATAATGGGAGTCATCGAATTAGAATCGTTTGTAATTCGCAGAACTTGAATAAGATCAATGGATTTTTTATTTAACGGCTCTATCCACAAGCCATCAATTTGTTTACCTTTGCTGATCTTGGAAAGAGAATCAGCTTCGGTGTTTTCCTTTCTGGGGACATGTTCAACTTTGATGTTATCAAAAGTTGAGAAAAGGCTTTGTGCTAAGGAGAGATACTTTTGCATATTTTCTTCGCGAGCCTCATATTCCCCATTCACATGTTTGCCTACGACTTGAGAGTCTAGTCTTGCTTGGAGGTTTTTGATGTGTAAATTTTTTGCCATTCGCAAGCGTCTAAGGAAAGCTTCATATTCAGATTCATTGGTCCTTATAGAAAAATTATATTTTAAGGCATAATTGAATTTTATACCTTCGGAATTAATCAAAATGAATCCTGCTCCTTTACTCTCAATCCCTGCTGAGCCATCGGTATAGAGGGTCCAGCATTCTTGTAATGTTGAGAGTTTATTACTCTCGCTTTTATCATTTTTAGGTTCAAGGATGGTACATTCAAGGATAAAATCCGAAAGTACCTGAGCCTTTATGGCCTTTCTGGGCGAGTATTTGATGTTAAATTCAGATAGCTCAGTTGCCCACTTTATTAGGCAGCCAGACACATCTGGCTTGTGCATTATCTGTCGAATAGGCACATTAGTTAGAACATTAATCGTGTGTGCCTGAAAATATGGCCGAAGCTTTCTAGCAGTAATGGCCAACGCAAGTATGTGCTTTTCAATGGATGAATATCTAGTCTCGACATTCTTGAGCACATGGCTTGTGTAATATATTGGTTTGATACTAGATCCTCGATTGGCACACAAGACCGAACTTACGGCTTGAGGCGCTACCGAGAGATATAGTATCAAGGTTTCCCCAAAAATTGGAGAAACTAACAGTGGGGGAGATGACAAATATTTTTTGATTTTTTCAAAGGCTTGATCTCATTCGGGGGTCCAATCGAACCCTTTTGTATTGTTTATTACCTGATAGAATGGAAGAGATCTTTCGCCTGCTTTGGATAAAAATCGACTGAAGGCTGCGATCTTTCCAGTAAGCCTTTAGACGTCTTTCATGCTTTGGGGAGGTCGCATTTCCAAGATTGCATTTATTTTGGCCGGTTTGGCTTCTATCCCCCTGTACGAAACCATAAAACCCAAAAACTTTCCAGCCTCAACACCAAATGCACACTTCTTGGGGGTTTAATTTCATGTTATACTCCCTTATCACCGTGAAAGCTTCTTCTAGGTCCCCAAAGAAGGTATCGAAAGTCTTGGACTTAATAAGAATGTCATCTACATAGGCTTTCATATTTCTTCCAATCTGCTTTATGAACATTTTTTTGATCATGTCTTAGAAGTCTGCCCTGGCATTTTTAAGTCCAAACGGCATTCGAGTATAACAGAAGAGACCTTAAGGGGTCAAAAAAGATGTTTTGGCTTCGTCCTCCCATGCCATTACCATTTGGTGATATCCCTTATGCACGTCCAAGAAACACAATAAAGGAAAACCTGGTGTTGCCTCTACCAGTTGGTCAATTCTCGGCATTGGGAATGATTTCTTGGGGATGGATTTGTTTATAGATGAGAACTCAATACATACTCTCCATGATCCATCCGGTTTTGGCACAGGGACAGGGTTAGCCACCCAGACCGGAAATTGTACTCGCTTAATAACGCCAGCTTTTAAAAGTTCTGCCACTTCATTATTGATAGTCTCTTGCTTTTCAAAACTTTGTGGCCTCTATCGTTGAATAGGGGATATTAAGGATCGACTCCCAGTTTATGCTCAGCGAAGCTTCTTGGTATTTCCCCCAAATCATGAGAAGAACATGCAAAAATATCCTGAAATTTGGCCAACAAATCAATCAGGTGATGTTTTATTCTTATGGGCGAGCCCTTACCCACAGTGACCTTTCTTTCAGGATAGATGGCTGAAATTTGGAATTCTTCCATTCCTCCTGAGGGTTCCATCTTTTCAAGTTCGTCAGCAAACCTGTCTTCTTCTTGTTGAGCTTTTGTTGGGATCTTGGTGATGGCAATGTGGTAGCAAGTGTGGCCGAGTTTGATGTCGCCTTTTATGATGTACGCCTGGTCCCTTATTGTAGTGAGGAGCTCGTTTTCAAATGTGTTAACCAATGCTTGCATCATGTTCATCCCCGGTCTTCCAAAGATTATATTGTACGTTGAAGGATTGTCTACAACAAAAAACTCAGCTTGTTTCTTTTTCGCCATAGCTTTCGGCCCCCATTCTTTGGTAGCGAGATGGAGCCCAGAGCGTAAGTGACGTCTCAAGAAAAACCAATGAGGGGAACTCTGTGAGTTTTAATGTCAGAATCTTTTAAACCCATCTTCTGAAAAACCTCAGAGTATAGAATATTAGAACTTCCAGTATCAACTAGTATCCTCTTCACCCAGCAGTCGTCTATGAGCATAGAAACCACTAGGGGTAGTCATTGTGGACTATAGTTGAGTCTGATAATCTCGGCCTTTTGTCTGGGCTGACATCACATTGCAAATGTAGGCCAGAGATTACATTTATCACTCTTTGCTGAACTTCTCGTGCGCCCAGTTTTGGTTCTTGTTGTCTTTGTTGCTGTTGTAGGGGTGGCCGAACCTGTGTGACAGCCACAAAATCCTTCAACTGTCCATTTTGAATCGCATTTTCAATTTCCCTCTTTAAATGGTAACAATCGTCTGTATGGTGTCCAATCTCTTTATGAAAGAAGCAATATTTAGATGGGTTCCTTCTTTCTGTTGGGGCTTGTAGAGGTCTTTGGGGGGCATGAATGCCATAACTTTCCACCTTGGTTAGCATCAGGGAACGTGGAGCGTTCAGAGGTGTAAAATTTGAATTTTGGTTTGGGTGCAGAGGCTGATTGGTGGGGACATATGAGCATTGTCCTGAAGCTGACGGGAACTTTTGGCCATCGTCTTCCCATCTTGGCTTTTTGTGTGCCCCCTTAGTTTCGGCCTTCAAGATTTCAGCCCTTTTTATCTGCATTAACGCCTTCTTCAACTTCTCCAACTCCTCTCCTTTTATCCACTTGTATACCTTGCCCAATAACTTCGAGGTAGATTTCGGTTGTAGAATGCCAAGTTTGTTGGAGTATATGCCCGGTCACAAGCCATTGCAAAAGGCTTCAACATACATTTTCTCATCACTGTCCTGAACTTGGAGAGCTTCATCATTGAATCTTTTCAAAAATGCCGCCAGAGATTCATCTTTGAATTGGCGAATATTAAGTAAGTGTGCTTTCTAGTTGGCCTGTCAGGCTTTTTATGTCAACAAAAGAGCTGAACAACTTCGAGGAAAAAAGAGGCTTGTGATTGATTATAATCCTTTAAATCAATTTTTGAAAGATGATAAATTTCCATTGCCCAAGATTGGAAACTTGTTCATTCACTTATCAGGGGCAAAAATATTTTCAAAATTTGATTTCCACAAAATCCTTTGATCCGTTTTCTGTAAACACCTGTTGATTTGTTCATTGTTTATTAGCTGTTGGAATAGCTATTTTGATTGAAGAACTTAATGGGCAAAAGTTCTACTGTGGGCATGCAAGTGGAAAGTTCTCAGACACTGAACAACATTATCATTCCACCATCAAGGAAATCCTTGCAGTCAAAAATGGAATTAGTCTTGTCGTTTTTCCTTTTTTCACGTGGCTACTTTTATAGTGGACCACATGCTTTTATGATTTGTTTGAAGTCCAAGGCAGTGCATCCAGGTATGACACCACAAGACCAGGTAAAACTGTTAGCATCAAAGTATGCTAAGCCAGTCAAAGCAATTGGATTCTTAGATATTTGGATCAAAACAGATGAAAAATTCCAAGCTGCAAATGGAGAAATTTTTGGTGGGCTTCCATCAAAATGTTGCAGAAACATATGGCCAAGTTAGGAGAAAGAGCAGATAGAGTTGGCTGGAATGGAGGCAAACCCATCTAAGGCCTGTCCAGAAAGTGTGCTGGCAAAACACCAGCACAATAGCATGTCGTCAGTAGCATGCATAACAATAGAAGTAGTGTAATGTTTGAGATGATCCTCAGGGTCAGTTGAGCCCTTATATTTATCCATGACGGGCATTTTGAACCCAGAAGGAAATGGTGCCAGTTGATATTCCTCTTTCAACGGGTTAGACTCCAGGAGGTTCCATTGCTGTTTTGGCAGTTGGAATTTGGGCAAAACTAGTTTCATCTGCTCCTGTAATTTTTCTACCTTATCCATGAGTGCAGGGTCGGCCATCTGTGAAGAGCTAGGTGGGTTAGAAGGTTTATCTGAGGTACAGGGATTGACATTAGATGAGCCTTCTTCCTCTTACAATCCGACGATTTTCTTAGGAGAGTGTTTGGAGGCTTGCTTGAGTTTAAGGAACTCTTTGAACTCAGTGAGGTGATTAGCCAATAAATGTTTAACCTCTCTATCGGACTCAGTAGGTTTTGATCTAACCAAGCCTGCTGAACCAGCTAGTCTATCTCGCTTTATGTATATGCCGAAAGTAGAGCAACCAACATTCGCCGAGCCTTGGGGCGAGGCACTCACTCGGGATGTGGACAACAGTGGTTTGTCTTTAGACTTAGCCTCGGGCAGCGGAGGCTTATGAAGTTCCAAATCTGGTGGAAAGGGAATTTTGGAGGGTGGATGTCTATTTGGGAGAGGAGTAGTGTCCATGAGACGCAGAGAAGGGACTTGAGAGGCGTCTTCCAGCAAAGCACGAGCGGTGGCCTGGCGAGTGCGAGCAGCCATTTATGATTGGTGAGTAGGATGAGAGTAAATTGTTTGGTTTTGTTTTTTCGAGCTTAGAACATGGTGGGCGCCATTCTCATGTTGCTGAAACTCTTATCTGAAACCAGACCTGCAAAGACTAAGAAGAGAACAAGGGTTGTACCCGAGTCTCCCTTCGATGCTAAAGTCAGTATCGCTCTCAAGGTTTTAGAAAGAGAAATATTGTAAGGGGTCAGAGCAATGTACCTGAAATTTGAGGTGTGGAGGCCTATTTATAGGCGCGAGGGAGACAATAGAAAGGAGATGGGCCTCATGGGCCTGTCATCTGGGCCAACTGGGCCGTGAGGCCCATGTGATGTAAAAGCCCAAAATAAATTATTTTTAGTATAAATCACCATCCAAAGGACCAAACATACCAATCATAAAAAGTTTAAGGACCAAATATGTCAAAAAAAAGAGGACCAAAGTTGCAAAATGTAAATAGTTTAGGGACTAAATTCCCCATTCTCTCC
>JAKNRG010107367.1:0-12735 GCA_024706555.1 Mandevilla sanderi x Mandevilla atroviolacea | reverse complement strand
GCTCAAATCACTATTGAGATTGAGGGTCATCATATTTGCTGACTTTGCCATCGGAGTGGTTCTGGGATACTTCCCACCACCTGAGTTATCTTTGTTCTACAGGCCCAATCGGCTTCATCAGGAGAGGCCCAAAGGCCGAAGCCCAGAAGGAAGAAGCCAAGCTACATCAATAACATTATGGCTTAACTATTTAGAGCCAAGTATTTGGAGGAAAGAAAAGCCAGACGAAAGTGGCAAAGGAAATTCGAGAGACTAGTGAAGCATTAAGAAGATGAAGATGGTCATCTGAAGAAGAATATTCAAAATGAGGTAATAATGAACTTTCTTCAAGATGCTAAGTGCCAGAATCTGTGGCTTCGCCTCTTCGAGCCTATGGTGGGATCTACTGTCAACTAGACTCTGTAGTTCGGTTGGGAAAAGTATCCAGATTGTCCTGTCCCTAGCTACTTCTTCGATTTTATGAGAACAAAGACAAAGACTTATCTGAATCCCGAAAATTCTAAGAAGGAAGAAGAAGACGAAGGTGAAGAACTTGAAGTTCTCTCCTAATCTTCTTCCGATCCAGAGGAGGTTACTCGGGATTTAGATCAAGAGATTTGAAAAGTCTTAGAGGAAAAAACAACTCAACTATCTGTTTCCCAACATGACCCTCTAATGGATAATACCCCTATTGCAACTAGTTCTTTTGCTCTAATTTATTTTGTTCTATGTTATGTTCTTTTATATTTTTAAATTTAATGTGGAAGTTCTATTCCTATACTTGATGTTTTTTATTTACCTGGTATGGATTTTACTTTTGGTCTATTCATTCTTGGATATCACCCGCTAAAGGAGTGCTTAGAAACAAACAAGAGTGATATTTATTCTGAGATATACTTTGTGAAATAACGAAAATCAAAGAAACTTGAAGCTATGTTTTTGAAAAACAATATGATATAACTTGTCCAGATTGTACGAATCAAAGGAATATATGCATTCACAAATACCATACACTTTTCTTTTGATCAACACTATGGATAGAACTTTCTTAGATTCATTGCATTCCAGGATCGGACGATTAATTTTCCTTCCGAATCTTGTAGGCAATAGCTTCCATTGCCTAAGACTTTCCTAATAACGTACGGTCCTTCCCAAATGGCATCTCACTCTCAGTTGTTGTTTTGACGACTAACCTCGTTTTTCCCTAGCATCAAATCTCCAACTTGAAATACAATCGGTTTGACCCTTCGATTGTAGTATTGTGCAACCTCTTGTTTGGAAAAAAATTCTTTTTTAGCAACTTTCTTTCTTGTTTCCTCCAACAGGTTCAAGTTTTCTGTCAATTTTTGCTGTTCATTTTGTGCCAAAGTATTCTAACCTAAACAAAATACTACCTATTTCTGCTAGGATCATGGCATCAGTGCCAAAGCAAAGGTTGAATGGTGATTCTTTGGCTTTAGCATTTGGAGTGGTTTTGTACGACCAAAGAACACTCGAGAGCTCTTCAACCTACTTGGTCTTGGGCAAATCTAGTAATT
This sequence comes from Mandevilla sanderi x Mandevilla atroviolacea, assembly GCA_024706555.1. Classification (NCBI taxonomy): domain Eukaryota; kingdom Viridiplantae; phylum Streptophyta; class Magnoliopsida; order Gentianales; family Apocynaceae; genus Mandevilla; species Mandevilla sanderi x Mandevilla atroviolacea. The sequence goes on along the minus strand of JAKNRG010107367.1, from coordinate 11,218 downwards.
TTTTTAGCCCTTGGAGTAAGATCTAGTTTGCCACCTAAGCTAAGCCGTTTGTTTGTGGGTGTCCCACAGATGTAAATCTGTGATCAAATTTAAGCTCATGATGGAAATTCCAAAACTTATTAGAACCGAATTGCTTACAATTATCAGTTATTAATACTTGGGGAATGCCAAACTTGGTGATTACTTCCTCCCAGAAAAAGTCTTTTACTCTTCGTGTTGTGATAGAGGCAAGGGGATGAGTCTTTATCCATCTAGTGAAGTAATGAACCGCCACCACTAAAAATTCTTTGGCACCTGTGGCTTTCGGGAAAGGACCTAAAAGGTCTATTCCCCATTGGTAAAAGGGAATTGGGTTACTCAATGATTTTAATTCAATCACTTGCAGATGATGTACATTATCATGTAATTCACTTTTTTTACATGTTTTGACCAAATCTATGAATGTGTTTCGTGCCTGTGCATGGCGAGTGCCAATATGATATTGTTGAAACTCCACGTGACAATTGGAACCTGCAAGGACTAAGAAGATATAAGGGTTGTGCCTAAATCTCCCTTCGATGCTAAAGTTAATCTCAGATCTAAGAGTAAAATAGGGTAGAGTGTATTTATAATAGTTAAGACAACATACCTGGAACTGTAACGGAGGCCTTTTATTTATTGCCATGAGTTTGGAGGGAGGAAATTAACCAAGAGCGATGTGAGACTTTCCTCACATGCTCCTGTAGTTATTGAGCAAGGTTGACTGATGATGTAACTTTGCGACTAAATTTAAGTCCAGAAATGTGCCCATATTGAGATATAATCTCACAATTCTCATTCTATAATGCGTAAGGAATCTACTGACTGCACTTTTAGGAAAATATCCTTAGTGTAAATATATCTTTGGGAACCTTAAAGTCTTGGTATAGTTTATATATATCACCCGGAAACCTTACTAATAAAATATTTAGCCCTCCACTCTACCCAATAAAAGTACCCCAATTTAGACAAAGAAATTGATAATCAAGAAAAATCCATATGAAAGTACCGGATAGAGTACATGACTCAGGAGGAGGAGATTTGTCACTTTTTTCCATAAGAAGACCAAAAGGAATTAGCCCACGAATAAACATAGCTATTGCTCCAGAAAAATTGTAGGCCTACATAGCAATTACCAGACTCCAATTTCAAACATCATATGGGGGAGAGTTGGCAAACGCACACTGTGACTATAAGCACATACTGGAATTTATACATGAAATTTCAGGGTTTCTTTGAAGTTTGCACTATAGGGAAAGATAAACCTAGTAGTCTCAAAGAAACTGATTTTAATTTATAATATCATTTAATTTAAAAAAAACTACTGTTGATTTTTGTAACTGCTAAATATTTTTTTTAGAGGAAAAAGTAAGATAATATATTAAGATGAAATAGCCTCCCGCAAAGTAGGTAATACAAATGAAGGAGCATGATCAATCTGATGTAGCAAATATCAGTGTTGGGTCGTCCGATGAGTTCTGATGGGAAGAATCAGAAGGAAAATGAGTCTGCTTCGTGGAAAACCTGAAAGAAACAAATACAAGGAAGGATGACCGGAGGTTTTTCCTCAGGGAACCTTTTCCAATGCTTAAGTCAAAGGTTGTGGGTTCTCACAATGCATAACAAAAAGGATATTTTTTAGGGTTAGGATATCATACCTGGGGAGAAGGAAGAAGAGAAGCTTTTATACTCTCTTCTCTCTTTCTCCCTCCATATCGGTCCGTTAGGGCAGAATATTCTCTGCCCTTTCAGCGGGTGACATATGGAGGCTTGCATTTAATTCCCTGATACACTCCAGTTTGCCCGACGGCTGGGAGCAGGGGCTTAGGCACTCCTCGGTCGGGAGAGTGTCAAGAATCTTTTTCCGGACACCCTTTTTTTCTCTTCCTTTCTTTCTCTTTCCTGCTGGTTACTCATCAAAACTGGGCTGGGACAACCCCATTTGGGATTGAAGGCATTCAACCCCCTTCAGTCCGATGCGAGCTGGACTTGTCAGGGGGTCCAATCTGGCTTCCTCATTTGGGCCTAATTGAGCCCACCTTCCTTTTCTTTAGTTCGTTGGGCTTTAGCCCTTCAGTGGCCCCCTGGGCCAAGGGAAGGAACACTCGTCCTTTCTTGGGCCAAAGAATTTCCATTGAGACGTTTGAAACCCTATCGCTGCCCCTTTTGTCTTATCCGTGCCAGGATCATTAAATTCTCTCCATCATTTCTTCCATTCTCCCAGGCCCTGACGCGCTCACGCGTGCCTCTTTTGAAGGCTCCCAGCTGGCACCCTGCGCATGCTGTCCCTACTGAGGTGTTGGGGGGCCAAGATGCCTTTGGCCAGAGTGAAAGGCCTCTACTGCGGCTGCTGCTGCTTCACTTGCTGCTGCTAGCCATCCCTCTGAGGAGGGTGAAGAAGGCTTGGTTCTCAACAGGAAAAGGAAGAGGGGGGTGGAGGCTGAAAGGCTCCAATGGAAGTTTCCTCTGCTTCCCCATGTCCCTCCAAGGACCTGCTTATCGAAGGACCCCAGGGTCAGGAGGGTGGGTCAAGTTGCTCTAAGGACGAGCATGTTCAGCTTGTGGCTGAAGAAGCCTCCAAGATGGACTCCTCCTTGAAGCAGGTAAGTTGAGGGTTTAGGAGAATTTCCCCCACCTCAAAGTTAATCCTTTTCTGTTTGCTAATTTATCTCACGCTTTGCCTTATTTTTCTTGAACAGATTCTTACGCATGTTTCTGCTCTAGCTGCCCAAGTGGAGGATTGGGGGGGTGAGATCCCAACTCGAGGCCACTGAAGAGTTGGTATCCAAACTTCGTGAAGAAAGGGATCTCGCCCACTCTCAACTCTCCTCTGAGATGAGGGCGAATGCTGGGCTCCAAGGCCAAGTTTCATAGCTTCAGGAGGCGAACTTCTCCTACCATGTCGAGCTCATGGCTGCCAGGGCAAGGAGTAATAGTTTTGAGGACCAAGTGTGGTACTTGCAAGCAGCCTTGGAAAAGATCAAATTGGAGGCCGAGGTCCAAGAGGCCGAGTTGAGGAAGTCAGCTGAGCGGGTTGCCAAATTGGATTCTGAGTCCCATGTCGCTGAGCTGAAATCACAAGGGGTACTCGACTTCAAGGCGTCTGAAGAGTTCCTAGACTCGGTGAAGGATGAAGTGTGGTCCTATTTTACTAGTGGGGCTGCTTACATAATTCGCCAAGTCTACGGCTCCCATGATCCGGCGCAACTCGCCAAGTGGTACTCTTCTTAGTTTCTGGACCCGACCCTGCGTGTCGGCCACTGCTTTGTGCCCTACACCCCCAAGGAACTCGACGTCATTGCCCAATTTGATAGGGAGGAAGGGAGGCTGAGGTGGCTTGCTCCCACTGTATAGAGTCCAAACTTTTATGATTACGTAGACAAGTACGTGGATCAGCTCGTTGCCTCTACTTCTCAGCCAACCTTGGATCCTAGCTCAGACCTTGGGGGGCAAGATGTGACCACATTCCCCTTGCCCCAGCCGGCCATAGCAAATGAACCCGAGACGTCGATGGCAGGAGGGAGAGGAGAAGGGGAGGACGGGGATCCTCCCGTAGATACCTAGGATAGTTTATTATTTCTCTCTTTTTCTTGTTGTAATATTGGCCTCTTCATGGCCCTTACTGTAAATTGGGCCTTTCAATAGCCTATAGTTATAAAAGGGGATTCTTTTTTGAAATGCTTCTTTTTGTTGCCAAACTTGATCACCCCAAACATTAATTTAAATGGAATGACTTCTCAAAAGCAGAATGCATTAATTTTTTCATCAAGGATTAACAACCTACTAGCAGGTTAATCAACCTCAGGCATCTATACATAATATCTTTTTAAATGGTCAGAATGCCAAAGATTGCCTAGCAGTTTTCCATCAGGTTGTTCAAGGATGAAGGTTCCTTCTCTGATAGCTTGCACCAATTTGTAAGGTCCCTCCCAGTTGGGGGTGAGTTTCCCTCTGTCTTTTCTCTATCCCGTGGCCTCGATTTTCCTAAGTACCTAGTCCCCAACCTTGAGGTTCTTTAGTTTCGCCATTCGGTCGTGATGGTCCTTCATTTTGCATTTTTCTTTTTCCATCTGGACTCGAGCATCTATTCTCCTTTCTTCTAGAAGGTCGAGATCCCTTAAGCACTTGCAAAAGTTGTTATCTTCGTGGAACTCGAAGACTCGCAAGGTCGGGATGGCGAGTTCTGCGGGGGAGACTGCCTCTACTCCATAGACTAGTGCCAAGGGAGTTTCCCCTGTTGGCCCCCTGGTCGAGGTCCGGATGGACCACAGCGTTGCATGCAGCTCGTCTGCCCACTTTCCCGATTTGCCATCAATTGCTTTCTTCAAGGACGTAATCATCAGCTTGTTGGCTGCTTTCGCCTGTCCGTTCCCTTAAGGGTGGGCGACCGAAGACTTCCAATGCTTTAACCCTATTCTATGGCATTCGCCCTAGAATTTCGAAGAGAATTGGACCCCATGGTCGGTGACAACGGCCCTGGGTAGTCCATTGCGACATAGCACTTGGTCGTGAAAAAAGTTGAGCACGTTCTCCTCAGTGGAGTGAACTAAAGCTTTAGCCTCTATCTACTTGGAGAAGTAATTCACTGCCACGACTAGATATTCCAGGCTGTCCCTAGCCTTTGGAAATTTGCCCATCAAAACCATTCCCTACAAATCTAAAGGCCAAGTAGGGATCACTGGTATATGTTCTACCGATGGGAGCCTCGGGATATCACCATATTCTTGACAGTTCGGGCATCTTTTGACCAGTTGCTCGGCATCCTTCTCAATGATGGCCAGTAGTATCCCAAATGTAGGATCCTTTCAGCCAAGGATCTCGCTTTCGGGTGTCCTCCACATACTCCCTCGTGGACTTCTTCCCGCAGGGGGAGTGTCATCTTAGGTTTGACGCATCTTAGGAGAGGCTTTGAAAAATACCTTCTGTACAACTGTCCACCATGAATTGTATACCTGGTCGATCTTTTTCTTATCATCCTCGCCTCATGAGGATCGTCGGGCAAGTCACCCCTTTCTAGATAAGCTTTGAAAAGGTCGACCTAACTGACCTCCTGAGCGCTCAAAACTATATGGTTCTGTTGCCTGAGTGTCGGGATAATGGCTTCTTGGACTTCAACTTCTTCCCATATGCCTGGGGGATTGGTTGATGCCATTTTGGATAGGTAATCGGCCCGACCGTTTTCTTCCCTAGCAATCTTTTCGATGACACAGTTTCGGTGCTTGGCCATCCAATCTCTAGCTATATCTTGGTATTGCTCTAGGGAGGGTTCATTGGCATGGAATTCGCCTTGCACCTGGCTCACGACCACCTAAGAGTCGCTTTGCACCTTTACCTCTTGGATGCCAAGGGCACAAGTCCATGTGAGCCCAATTATTAATGCCTCATATTCGACTTGGTTATTCGACGCTGGGAACGTCAACTTTATAGCCTTCTCCAGCTTAATGTCTCCACCCGGGGAGATTATCACCAATCCTGCCCCTCGACCCGTTTGATTACAGGCGCCATCTACCATGAGGACCCAAGATTTACTCGAGTCAGATGGCAGAGGTCTTAACCCTTCGTCTCTAGTTGGGCCGAGTTCGCTGAAGGCTGTTTCTACGAGGAAGTCGGCCAAGGCTTGGGCCTTAATGGCCTTTCTTGGTTGGAAGTCGATGTCCTAGCCGCTCAGCTCTATAGCCCATCTGAGCATCCTGCTAGACATATCAGGCTTGTGGAATACTTGCTTGAGGGGCGAATTGCTCAAAATGACTATGCTGTGAGACTTAAAATACGCTGGCAACTTTCGAGCTGCAACAACAAGGTAGGCTAACTTTTCTATATTTATATACGCGACTCGGCCTCATTAAGGGCCTTACATAATATACATGTATTTGAGAAGGGCTATCTTCTCTAACTAGGACGATCGACACCGCTAAATTGGCCGCTGCCAGGTATACATACAAGGTTTCATCCTCCTTTAGTTGATCTAGCAGTGGGAGGTTTGCTAAGTAATTTTTTCATCTCTTCCAAAGCCTTGTTGCATTCCGCAGTCCACTCGAAGTTTTTTCTAGCTTGCTTTAGGGCTTTGAAAAAGGATAAGCTCCTTTCTGCTGACTTGGCGATGAATCTGCAGAGTGAGGCAATACAGCCATTCATCCTCTAGATATCCTTGATGCATTTAGGCTCTTTTAAATCCATCATGGCCTCTATATTTAATGGATTAGCCTCGATCCCTCGCTCTGTGACCATAAAGCCTAGGAACTTCCCGGCCTCCACTCCAAAAACACATTTCTCCTGGTTAAGTTTCTTGTGGTGGAGGTCTAGGTTGTCGAAGGTCTCCTTCAGGTCAGCCAGATGGTCTCCATCCTTTTTTTACCACCATGTCGTCTATGTATACCTCCAAGTTCCTTCCGATTTGTTCCTTGAAGATGGAGTTCACCATACGCTGGTACGTGGCCCCCGCATTTTTCAACCCAAACGGCATCACGTTGTAGCAATATATGGCTCCCGCGACCCTGAAGGAAGTGTGGTCTTTTGGGTCCAGCTTCACTTGGTGGTATTCGGATAATGCATCCAAGAAACTCAGCAGCTTATGCCCGGCCATGGCATCCACCATCATGTCGATTCTGGGCAGAGGAAAACAGTCCTTCGACCAAGCCTTGTTCAAGTCGGCGAAATCGACACACATTCTCCACTTATTATTGACCTTCTTCACCAGAACCACGTTGGTTAGCCAGGTGGGAAATTGGACTTCACTTATGAAACCAGTTGGCAAGAGCTTTTCTACCTCCTGCCTGGCTGCGGCCCCTTTCTCGGGGCTGGTTTTCCTCGACCTTTGTTGTATTGGGTGCCTGGTGGGGTCGAGGTTCAGCCTATGAACCATGGTCTCCTCCTTGACCCCAGGCATATGTTTTATATCCCAAGCGGAGACCTCTTGCCGTTGCTTAAGGAAATGGACGAGTTCCTCCTTTTCCATAGCTGGAAGGGTGGAACTCACCCTTACCTTCAGCCCTAGGGCGATTTCGACTTCCTCTGGGTTTAATTTGGCCGGGATGCTTTCTGACCGAGTTGCCATCTCGCCGTCTTTTTCTTCGGGCGACTTCCCCTTCGACACTTCCTCGACCACCCCAATCTGCATTGGTTCAGGATGGGCCCTCGGTTGCCTTTCGAGCCTTTTTTGGGCCATCTGGTATTGCAGGAAATGGCAGGGGTTGCTTTCAACCGTTACGATCTTCCCCATCGCAGGGAATTTTACCCTTTGATAAGGTAGGGAAGCAACCATTTCGAACTTGGCCTGAGAGGGGCAACCCATGATAGCATTGTAAAATGAATTTAAATCAAGGACCAGAAAGCGTACCTTCCCTGTCCTCTGGGCGAGCTCCTCTCCCAGCTTGACGTCCAAGTCGATGGTGCCTTTGACATCCACCTTATGGTTGGTAAAGCTTTCAACCTGGCCGTTGTAAGGAGTGAGGTGTGCGTCCAGGAGCCCCATTTCTTTAAAGCATGAATAGTACAGAATATCTCGGGAGGCCTCCATGTCCACTAGAATCCTCCTAACTCTGCTCCGAGTGGCCAGGTAGGTCAGAACCGCCTCAATGGAGAGGGGATGACTCCTCACCTCCAAACTGTAGTGCAGCTCCCACCTGTGGAACGTGACACCTTTATCCTAGCCATACGTCTCCGTCACGGCCATCACCTGGTTGACCTTATGGATCTGCTTATGCAGCTGAGTCATAGAGGGTGGATCCGCCAGGATGACATTTATTATCCTCTCTTCAACTTGGCCTCTGGTTGGGTCTGCTTGTCCCCCGGCCCGGAAATAGGCCAGATGCCTTTGTTTTATCAGCCTTTCGATTGCTCGCTTCAGATGCGTACAATGCTCAGTTTGGTGGTCGTGGTCTTTGTGGAATGCACAATACTTGCCCTTGTCCCTCCATCCTTGATTTTCGAGCCTCAGCAGTTTCGGGTCTTGTACCCCGTGCTGTTCCTTTATGATTGTGATCAAATCCGCCATTGGAACAGTCAACGGGGTGAAGGTTTCTGTCCTTCTGGTTCTGTTCTTGTCCTCTCCCATATTTTCAACTTTCTGATTGGGATTGGGCTTCCTTTCTTGGTGGCCTTTTGAAGATTCGGCTAGAGAAAGTGCTTGGCCACATTCATCATCACGCTCACCGATCTCGGTTTTCTCACGTTGAACTCAGCCGTGATGGGGATGGACGAGATCCCCCTATGAATGAAGACATCACCACGTCTGAGCAGACCCCATCAATTTCTTCATAGAACTTCCTGAAACGGTCGACGAAGGCCATCAGAGTCTCTCCCATCCTTTGCTTGGTGTTAACCAAGTCTGCTTGGCTCTTAGGTAGGTCTCCAGCCATACCAAACCTGTACATGAACTTATTTTTGAGCTCTTTCCAGCTATCTATCCACTCTCTTCTTAAGTTGGAGAACCGACTCATTGCTTTTTCTCCCAACGTTCCTAGGAAGGCTTTGCACAAGGTGGCCATGTCAGCGTTGATCACGCCCATATGGCCTCATACCTGCAAATGTGGTCAAGGGGCTTGCCCTTTCCTGTGTAAATGGTGAACTGGGGGAGCTTAAGTTTGGAGCTGGATATTGACTCCCTAATCCATCGTGTAGAGGGGCTACCCCCCAGCTTGGAAGATGGGCGAGGGGACCTACTTCGGCTCCTGGATCGATCCCTTATACGGGAACCTTTAGAGAGCCTAGAGGACCCCTCCTCGTGTTTGTACGTCGGTTCCCTACGGAGAGTCCTTCCTCTCTCAGCCTTGACACGAGATTCGCCCACTTGGTTGGCTGTTTTTGCCGGGGGAGGGCTTTATCTACTGGGCGGGGCTCTTTGCTCCATCGGCCGGAGCAAAGGTACATCATTCCGGGGGGCGTCTGCCAGAACGGCAAGTGCAACTTGAGGACAAGTCCTCTCTGAAGCAGTAGATGAGTCTCCCACCCGTGGAGGCAAATATTGGCCTACTGCTGCCATTTTTTGACTGAGAGCAAGCCACTCTCTCATCAGCTGGTTCTCCTCTCTCAACTTCTTGAGCTCCACCGCAGCCGTCTCCTACATGGGCATTTGAGATAGCTGTGTCTCAGACCTAGAACGCTGTTGGTTGAGATGAGTTCTCAGGTCATGATCGCCTAGGCTCAACCTTTGCTTGGCGGGGCGGTGTTTCTCCTCCCCCACTGGGGTCATGAAGTCGAAGAGGGATGATTGCCTGTGTCTTGGGGAAATTTGGGGAGCTAGGGGCCTGACTCCTACAGACCTGTTCGGGTCCGACGACCCTTGGCTCTGGATCACTGGGAGTTTACTCATGGTTTTGTCATTGAAGTGGTGGTTATCAGACGGTTGTAAGGTGGGTTTCTAAATCTTTCCGGGTAACGGAACCAAACAGATGTAGCAAATATCAGTGTTGGGTCATCCGATGAGTTCTGATGGGAAGAATCAGAAGGAAAATGAGTCTGCTTCGTGGAAAACTTGAAAGAAACAAAGAAAAGGAAAATGACCGGAGGTTTTTGCTCCGGGAACCTTCTCCGATGCTTAAGTCAGAGGTTGTGGGTTCTCACAATGCAAAGCAAAACAGATATTTTTTAGGGTTAGGATATCATACCTGGGGAGAAGGAAGAAGAGAAGCTTATATACTCTCTTCTCTCTTTCTCCCTCCATATCGGTCCGTTAGGGCAAAGTATTCTCTTCCTTTTCAGCGGGTGACACGTGGAGGCTTGCATTTAATTCCCTGATACACTCCAGTCTGCCCGACGGCAGGGAGCTTGGGTGCTCCTCGGTGGGGAGGGTGTCAGGAATCTTTTTCCAGACACCCTTTTTGTCTCTTCCTTTCTTTCTCTTTCTTGCTGGTTACTCATCAAAACTGGGCTGGGATAACCCCATTTTGGATTGAAGGCATTCAACCCCCTTCAGTCTGATGCGAGATAGCCTTGTTGGGGGGTCCAATCTGGCTTCCCCATTTGGGCCGAATTGAGCCCACTTTCCTTTTCTTTAGTTCGTTGGGCTTTAGCCCTTCACCATCCATATGATTGGATTTGCTAGAGTATCACCAAAACTAGGTATTTTGTGAGCTACCATATTACATCTCCGAGGGATAAAAGATATCTAGCTCTTATAATCGAGAACACGCGCTACTAGAAATTGAGCATTTTGTGACGGATATTTTTAACAGACACGTACGTTCGTCAAAAAGTTTTGACTAAAATTCAAAAGACTTTAAGATTTTTTACGAATGCACAATGCCTGTCAAAATTTCTTGACAAAACTCCAAAAGCTATCAAAACATTTTGACAGAAATTCTAAGGTGGTCAAATTATTTTTGACAGAATAATTCAATTGGTCAAAAAGTTTGAATTAAATAATTATTTTAAAAAAATTGACGGATATCTCCATCTGTAAAAAGATTTTTGACAATTTTTTTTGGTCAAACAATTTTGACAGCTATATTTGTCAATAGCAATGTCAAACGAGCCGACTCGCTCGGGCTTGGCTCGTTTTGGCTGTGGGTGAATAGTGTCGAGCCGAACCAAGTTGACGAGTCATTCTCCAGCTCTCTTAGGGTCAATTTTCACCCAACTAGGCCCGGCTCGGCTCAACCCATGAAAAGTTGTGAACTCTCACCAACTTAGCTCGTATGACCGGCTCGGACTGGCTCGGCTCAGCCAATTTTGAATTTCAAAAAAACGATTGGTCTTTGTCCAGTGGCTAATTAAAACAGTTGGTCATTATCTAATGGTTTATAGAAAATCTTCAACTATATATACCCCTTATACTCATCAAATTCACTTAAAATCATTCAAATCTTCATCTTCCTCTATCAACTCTCAAAGCTCTCATCTCTTAACTCCGAATTCTCAATTTCAATTCAAACAAGCCCCCTCCTATGTAATTATTAAATTTTTTATTAATAAAACTGGTAGGGGTCTATGTCAAACCCCCCACCACTTCATAGTGGCTTTCTCTATAAAATTGTCAATTATGTTTTCTAGTTAGCTTAGTTATTATACTAATTAATAATTAAGTTAAAAACTTTAAAGTTAAAAAAATATTTTCATCGCACAAATTTTTTTGTTCTTAATGAATAATGATAATCTAAACACAAGAACATGAAATAAATTTTAAATGTTATTAGTTAGATCTTAAAATAGAACTTTAGACATTAGTAATAATCTTAATTACTTAAAATTTAAAATAACTAAT
>JAKNRG010107309.1:0-10672 GCA_024706555.1 Mandevilla sanderi x Mandevilla atroviolacea | reverse complement strand
CATCTATTTTTTCTATTAATAAAGTGTTTTTCTTTTGAATTAGGGGGATTTCAACTTGATGTGTATTTAAAATAAATCATTTTGGGCTTTTACATTACGTGGGCCTCGCAGCCCAGTTGGCCCAGATGACAGGTCCATGAGGCCATCTCCTTTCTACTGTCTCCCTTGTGCTTATAAATAGGCCTCCACACCTCAGATTTCAAGTAAATTGCTCCGACCCCTTGTAATATTTCTTTCTCTAAAACCTTGAGAGCGATATCGACTTTAGCATCGAAGGAGACTCGGGTACAACCTTTGTTTTCTTCCTAATCTTTGTAGGTCCAGTTTCAGCTAGGAGTTTTGGTAACATCATATTGGCGCCCAAGGTGTTTAAGTTCCAAAAAACCAAATAATTTGCTCTCATCCTACTCACCGATCCTAAATGGTTGTTCGCACTAGATATGCTGCATGTGCTTTGCGGGAAGACGCCTCTCGCGTCCCTTCCCCGCATCTTTTAGATTCAACTCCTTACCGAGAAAGACATCCACCCTCCAAAATTCCCTTCCCACCAGCTTTGGAACTTCATAAGCCTTCTCTACCCGAGGCTAAGTCTAAGGATAAGCCATTACTATCTACATCCTGAGCAAGTGCATTGCCCCCAAGGCTCGGCGAACGTTGGCTATTCCACATTTGACAGATACATGAAGCGAGACCGACCAGCTGGTTCAGAAGGTTCGGTTAGATCAGAACCTGCCGAGTCCTATAGAGAGGTTCAAAACTCATTGGCTAATCACCTCGCTGAGTTCAAAGAGTTCCTTAGGCTTAAGCAAGTCTCCAAACACACCCCTCAGAAAGTTGTCGAATTGGAGGAAGAAGAAGGCTTATCTAATGTTAATCCTCGTGCCTCCGATAAACCTCCTAATCCACCTAGTTCCTTACAGATGGCCGACCTTGAGCTCATGGATAATGTGGAAAAATTACAGGAGCAGATGAATTTGGTTTTGCCTAAATTCCAATTGCCAAAACAGCAATGGAACCTTTTGGAGTCTAACATGTTGAAAGAGGAATATCAACTAGCCCCGTTCCCTACCGGATTCAAAATGCCCCTCATGGATAAATATAAGGGCTCAACTGACCCTGAGGATCATCTTAAACATTATACAACTTCTATGATAATGCATGCTGCTGATGACATGTTATTGTGTAGGTGTTTTGCAAGCACACTTTTTGGACAGGCTTTAGATTGGTTTGCCTCCATTACAGCCAATTCTATTCGTTCTTTCTCCCAGTAGCTTGGCCATGTGTTTCTGCAACACTTTGCTGGGAGCCGATTTCAGAAGAAGTCGAGAGCACACTTGCTCAATACCTGCCAATTCAAAGATGAGTCTCTAGTAGCGTTCCTGAAACGGTTCAATGATGAAGCTTTTCAAGTACAGGACAGCGAGGAGAAAATGTATGTCGAAGCCTTCTGCAATGGCTTGCGACCGGGCATATACTCCAACAAACTTGGCATTCTACATCCAAAGTCCACCTTGGAGTTATTAGGTAAGGTGTGTAAATGGATAAAAGGGGAAGAACTGGAGAAATCGAAAAAAGCTTTAAGGCAGTTAGAAAGGGATGAAATTTTGAAGACCGAAACTAAATGGGCAAATAAAAAGCCAAAACGAGAAGAAGATAGCCGAAAATTCCTATCAGCTTCGGGACAATGATCATTTGTTCCCCGATATTTCCCCACTGGCGGATACCAGTCTTCCACTCAGCCTCAAAACAACCCCTAACCCATCCCAACCATTACCACCTTAGAATCCACCAACACAACCTTTGAGACAGTTCCCAAATAGGCGACCTGAGCCTAATACCCAAAACTTTGCAAATGCAAACTAGAGACCTTCGCGCCCAACCCAAAATTCAAACTTGACACCTTTAAATGCTCATCATTTCTTGATATTGACTAAGGTGGAGAGTTATGGCATATTAGCCCCTCCAAGACCTTTGCAAGCCCCAACAAAAAGACGAAATGCGTCTAAATAATGCTTCTTTTATAAAAAAATTGGGCATCATAAAGATGACAGTTACCATTTAAAGCGAGAAATTGCAAATGCAATTAAAAATGGGCAATTGAAGGATTTCGTGGCTGTTACACATGTTTGGCCAGCCCCACAACAACAACACAGATAGCAAGAACCGAAGCCAGACGCCCGGGAAGTTCAGCCGAGGGTGATAAATTTGATCTCGGGCCTACATTCGCAATGTGATGTCCGCCCAGACAAAAGACCAAGATTATCAGACTCAACTGTAATCCATGATAACTATCCCTTGGTGGTATCTATGCTCATAGCCGACTGCTGGGTGAAGAGGATACTAGTTTATACGGGAAGTTCAGCTAATATTCTATATTATGAAGCATTTCAGAAGATGGGTCTAAAAGACTCACATATAAGACCCAAAGAGTTCCCCTTATCGGTTTCTCTAGAGATGTTACTTATGTTTTAGGCTCCATTTCACTGCCAGTAGAATGGGGGCCCCCCGAAAGCTACGGCCATAAAGAAGCAAGTAGAATTCTTGGTTGTAGATAATCCTTCTACTTACAATATTATCTTTGGAAGACTAGGGCTGAATATGATGCAAGCCATGGTCAACACCTTTGAAAATGAGCTCATCACAACAATTCAGGACAAGGTATACATTATTAAGGTTGATATCAAGCTCGGCCATATTTGCTATCATGTCGCAATTGCCAAGATCCTAACAAAAGTTAAACAAGAAGAAGACAGGTTCGCTGACGAACCTGAAAGGATGGAACCCACGGGAGGAATGGAGGAATTCCAGATTTCAACTATCCATCTTGAAAGAAAAATCACTGTCGGCAAGGGCCTACCTATAAGAATAAAACATCATTTAATTGATTTGTTGGCCAAGTTTCAGGACATTTTCGCATGGTCTTCCCATGATCTGGAGGAAATACCAAGAAGCTTCGCCGAGCATAAACTGGGAGTCCATCTTGAATATCCCCCAGTCATTCAATGACAGAGGCCACAAAGTTTTGAAAAGCAAGAGGCTATCAATAATGAAGTGGCGGAACTTTTGAAAGCCAGTATTATCAAGCGAGTGCAATTCCCTATGTGGGTGGCTAACCGCATCCCTGTGCCGAAACCGGATGGGTCATGGAGAGTATGCATTGACTTCACATCTATAAACAAAGCCATCCCAAAAAACCATTCCTAATGCCGAGAATTGACCAGCTGGTAGACGCAACAGCAGGATTTCCTTTGTTGTGTTTCTTAGATGAGTATAAGGGATATCACCAAATTGTGATGGCAAGAGAGGACAAAGCTAAAACATCTTTTGTGACCCCACAAGGCCTTTTCTGCTATACTCGAATGCCATTTGGACTTAAAAATGCTGGAGCAGACTTCCAAGACAAGATAAACTGAATGTTCGTAAAGCAGATTGGAAGAAATATGGAAGCCTATGTAGATGAAATTCTCATCAAGTCCAAAACATTTGATACTTTCTTCGGGGACTTAGAAGAAGCTTTCATGGTGATGAGGGAGTATAACATGAAATTAAACCCGAAGAAGTGCGCATTTGGAGTTGATGCTGGAAAGTTTTTGGGTTTCATGGTTTCACACATGGGAATAGAAGCCAACCCATCCAAAATAAAAGCAATCTTGGAAATGTAGCCCCCCCGAAACTTAAAAGAAGTCCAAAGACTCACTGGAAGGATCGTAGCCCTTAGTCGATTCTTATCCAAAGCAGAGGAACGATTTCTACCATTTTATCAAGTAATAAAAAACACAAAAGGGTTCGATTGGACCCCCGCGTACGATTAAGCTTTTGAAAAAATCAAAAAATATTTATCATCTCCACCACTGTTGGTATCTCCAACTTTTGGGGAAACATTGATACTATATCTCTCGGTAGCACCTTAAGCCGTAAGTTTGGTCTTGTGTGCCAATCGAGGATCTAGTATCAAGCCAGTATATTACACAAGCCATGTGATTCAGAATGCCGAGAGTAGATATTCATCAATTGAAAAGCATATACTTGCATTGGCTATTACTGCTGGAAAGCTACGGCCATATTTTCAGGCACACACGATTAATGTTCTAACTAATATGCCTATTTGACAGATAATGCACAAGCCCGATGTGGCTTGCCCCCTAATGAAGTGGACAATTGAGCTATCTGAATTTGATATCATATACTCGCCCAAAAAGGCAATAAAGGCTCAAGTGCTATCAGATTTCATCCTTGAATGTACCATTCCTAAACCTAAAAATGATACAAGTGAGAGTAACAAACTCTCAACATTACAGGACTGCTGGACCCTCTATACCGACGGCTCAGCAATGATTGAGAATAAAGGAGCAGGATTCATTTTGATTAATCCCGAAGGTATAAAATTCAATTATGCTTTAAAGTACAATTTTGCTATAAGCAACAATGAATCTGAATATGAAGCTTTCCTTGCAAGCTTGAGAATAGCAAAAAAATTGCACATCAAAAACTTTCAAGCAAGGCAAGACTCTCAAGTTGTAGTCGGACATGTGAATGGAAATATGAGGCTCGCGAAGAAAATATGAAACAGTATCTCTCCTTAGCACAAAGCCTCTTCTCAACTTTTGATGACATCAAAGTTGAACATGTCCCCAGAAAGGAAAACATCGAAGCTAATTCTCTCTCCAAGATCAGCAAAGGTAAGCAAATTGACGGCTTGTGGATTGAGCCGTTAAATAAAAAATCCATTAATTTTATCCAAGTTCAATGCATTACGAATGATTCTAATTGGATGACTCCCATTTTAGGATATATCTCGGAGGGGAAAATCCTAGATGAGACTAAGGAGGCCAAGAAAGTTCGAACAACTGCCTCTCGATATGTGATCATGGACAATCAATTGTACCGCCGAGCTTTCTTTTGGCCACTACTAAAATGTATCCTCCCAGACAAAGGTAATTACATTCTTCGTGAAATACATGAAGGGTTTGTGCGTCCCATATAGGATCTAGAAGTCTTACTCACAAAGTGATGCAAGCAGGATACTTCTAGCCTACTATGGAAAGTGATATAATCGACTTCATCAAAAAATGTCAAAAATGCCAATTACATGACAATGTGCATCATCTACCTGTTACAGAGTTAAGATCCTTAAGTAACCTTATCCCTTTCTATCAATGGGGAATGGACCTTTTAGGCCCGTTCTTGAAAGCCATAGGTTCAAACGAATTTCTAGTGGTGGCAATCAATTATTTCATAAGATGGATAGAGGCTCGACCCCTCACTTCCATCACTGCATGAAAAATGAAATATTTTTTCTGGGAAGAAATTATCACCAGATTCGGGATTCCTCAAATTTTAATAATGGATAATGGGAAATAATTTGATTCTCAAGAGTTTCATAATTTGTGCGCTGAATTGCATATTGATCACAGATTTACATCGGTGGCTCATCCACAAACAAATGGATTAGCTGAAGTGGCAAATCAAATTCTTCTACATGGCTTGTAGAAAAGATTAGACTCGGATAAAACAAAATGGATAGATGAGCTTTCGAGTGTACTTTGGTCATACAGAACTACACTGAATGCAAGAACCAAGGAATCTCCATTCAATTTGTGCTTTGCCACTGATGCAATGATCCTAGCCGAGAGTGGAAGCACATCGTTGAGGATCGAATATTTTGATGAAGCCTCAAATAACCAGAAGCTAGCTGAAAATCTAAATCTGTTGGAAGAAACAAGAAGACTTGTAGGTCAGAAGGAGGCATTCTATAAAAGCCAGATAGCACAGTACTATACCGCAAGGTCAAACCTATAACTTTTCAAGTGGGAGACTTTTTCTGAGGAAAATGAAGTCAGTCGTCAAGATTCGAACCGAAAGTTAGATGCAACTTGGGAAGGCCCATACATGATCGCAAAAGTCTTATTTAATGGAAGCTACTAGTTAAAAGATTTAGAAGGAAGAATACTTGCCCAATTTTGGAATGGGATGAATCTTCGCAATTATTACACTTAGACAGAATTTTTATATAAGTGTTACTTTCAATTTGTAAATTTTTTTTCTTCAAAGTTGTGACTTCAAAGCTATAAAAATTTCTTAAGTATTGCAAATTTCCACTTGAGCAATCTAAGTATTCCATTTCAAGGTTTATAAAATATTAGGGATGAAGCTGCGATTTACTTGTTTTGGGAAAGAAGTCAAATGTGAGACAAAACTAAAGAAATAAACACAAATAAAACAAGCATAATCGTTGAAATAAATTTTTCCTTTCATCAAGGAAAAATTACACGAGTCTTGAAATCAAAAAAAAAAAACAAAGAACATTCACAAGTCCGGGAAAAAAAGAGTCTTTGGAAGGCTTAAAGGCCAAGCTTTCATAGTAGCATTGACGGCCTCATCCCTAGCCTTGGTCTTTAGATTTATTTCCTCTAGTTTCTCCACCATTACTTGGCGGATATCCTCTTCCAAGTCCCTTTCAACTTTAGTAGAATCGGAAGAAGTATCATATATAATTTCTTCTATTTTTTTCTTCTTCATCTTCTTTTTCTTCAGAAGCCTCAGGACTCGGATAAGTCTTACAGCCTTCTTTGGCATTGAAATCATCTTCCCAAGGCAAGGGGAACACTCTTTCTCTTTTCTCATAAAAAGCTTGCAAGGCCTCTGGAACAGGAAACTCGGGATGCTGCTCTCGGACATACTCCAAAGTCTGATCAATTGCAGCTCAAATGACAGGCTCGGATAAGTGGAACCACAAGTTTTGGCACTTTTCACTTTTGAAGAAGTCTGTTAAGTGCCCATCTGTATCCTCATAGCGCTTGACCAAACGCGTTGATTCCTTTTGCCATTTTTTTGGAGCCTTCCTTTCCTCCGTGTATTTCTTCTTAAATAGTTCAGCTTTAACTTCGAAGACTCCGAGCTCAGTTTCAATCTCGTGCAGTAAATTTGTTGACAGTTCTAGAGACTCAGCAACAATTTGACCCTGGGAGTTAAATGTGTGCATTAAAGATTCACTCTCGACCCTCTTTCATTCATACTCGGCTAATGCTTTCTGAGCTTCGGCCAAAGCAAGCTCGCCCTGAGCCGATTGAGCCTTGGTAGAATCGAGGGCAACCAGGGCTTATTTTCTCTTTTCATCTATTTCCCTCAACCCCGCCACTTCTTCCCGTTACTTTAGATGACGATGAAAAAGCTCCGTCTCTAAGCATAGACTCTGCAAAACAAATTACAAAAACTTAGAAAAAATTCAAGAAATTTATAAAGGAACAAGTTTTGAAAGGAAAAATACTCACCCTTATTTTCATCACAGCTAATGTGTCCTCCAATTTCTTGTCTGACATTCTATTGCAATAGCTGACTTCAGATGGGGTTCCGGAATGCCCCAGAAAATCATACGCTGTGTCGGGGTGGATGCTCCTATCACCCCCATTGATTTGCCACTTAGACAATGCGATCGGTAAGGGCGGGGCTATCATAGTCTCTAGGACAACTTCTTTCCCCTTACCCGAGACTCTAGCACCTTGGACTGGAGGCACTTCTGGAGCTACTGGCTTCTTAATGACTACCCCCTTCTGTCCTTTGGATTTTTTGGAGGGAGCTTGATTACTTTACTTTGGAGGAGAAGCAGCCCTCTTGGTATTCTTTTTCTTCTTGCTCGCCCTCCTACAGGATTAGTCAAATCTCTCCCAGGTAAGTAATATACCCCGAGAGTACTTGTTGAATAATCGTAACTACAGTTAGTTGGAATTTCATACATGGGAGTATAACCTTTAAATATTGAGGGATATTGTCCACCTCATTCTCACATTCGAGAAAATGTGGCTTAGGAGAGGCAATCCCTAGAAACCGGGCCTTCAGCTGATTCTTCAATAAGGAATGGCCTCGCAAGCTTGGGAACAAGACGTGGTGCCACAGTCTCGGTTACCTCTACAGGTGCAGATGCCTGGCCTCTATTCCTGGCCATCATCATTCCAAGCAATTTTTTTCCTATAAAGTAAAACAAAAGAGTTAATATGCATATCACATATGTAACACCGAAAGTAAAACTAACTATTGAAGCCCTTACTCAATTGAACTATGTCAAAGGGTTTCCCCTTCAACAACCCCGCAGCTTCCAAAATTGTAAGGTTCCACTCCTCTAGTATAATAATTTCCTCCCCGAATTTGACAAGTGTATTATACTCCTCTCCATAGGCAGACTCGGGTGGAAGGGAGTTATTGAGCTTTTTTCTAAGACTCCACGGGAAAATTATGCCCCGAGAGCTAAAACTACCATGATGAATAAAGAAAAAGCCCTCCTTCCATCCATGGATACTGTTAGGGCTACCACAAACTTATGGATTTTGGTCTCTTTTGTATATAAAAAACCCCGACCCTCACGTTTCTTATACTTTTGGCCCAATATATACATTTTACGCCATAACTTTAAATTAATAGTAACCTGGCAGGCTCGGGAAATTATAATAAACCTTATAGTGGTCCTAATCACATTTGGACTCAGTTGCCCTAACTGAACTCGAAAATACCTAAGAATATCATAAAAAATAGGATGCAAAGGAAACCCAAGAAACTGACCCTCATAGCAAGAAAGGTGACCAGCCGGGACTACACCAATCCTATCAGTCTCAGTAGCTGGAGTCAATCTATAACCTAAGGGAATATCATATTTTTCTCTAAGTCTTTCTAATTTGTCATCGGTGTCTGTCACCGAGACTTGTGTGGCATGTTGGGCTAAATAAAAAGGAGGAACCTCATCATAGGCCAAGTCCACTAAGTCAGCACTAAAAGAAGCCACCCTTACTCTTTGTTCAACATACCTATCACCTACGACAATGTCATTTTCGCCTACAAGAGGAAAATCAACAAAATAATTATTACACTTGTATCTGATAGCAGAAGGTGGTAAATTTGGGGCTCTCCTATTTACTACGGGGCCAACCCTGATAACTTCCACACCCCCAACCTTAACAATAATCTCACGATTCTCCCCCATCCTTTAGACCAATCTTGCAAAATTTCAAAAAGAGGTGAACAACAATGACGAACAAGGCACAAACCTGCAGTAGAAGAAGCCATATCAGCAGGAAGTTTTAAAAAACTAAAATGGCTAAAGTGGAAAAGTGACTAAAAAGAATACAGTAGCAAATAAAAACAAACCAAAAGTTTGGTTTTCTTCCTATAAACTGTGAGTGAAGATCAACACTGGTTAGTAAAACCCAGAAAGGATTAACAGAAGTGAGAAGAAGAAATCTTTCGCAATAAAGGAAAATTGCAGAACAATTGTAGAGAGGAATTTGAGATAAGTTCTGATATTTCAAAGTGAAGAAGCAAGAAAGCCCTTACCCATATATATACATACATATATATACCTATTCCCGCCTTCTCAAACCCTTCAAAATCCTTTAACTGGCGTATCACTCCACATCTGAAACGATGTGATCGTGGATCTTCCGGTCACATCCATCCCCATGCAACCCTAGCCGTTGGATATCAAATAAACGGACACACTGATTAAACGCATTTAATGCTTCAAGCGCGTGAACACACGTACACGATTAAACGTGCATCCGAAATCAACGCCTATGAGAAGGCGAAACTGATTTAATTTAAAATAGGAATGTCAGACGTTTGGTCTTATCGAAACGGAACTCTCGGCCATCGAAACAACACTCTCGGCCACAGATAAGGCATAACTTTCGAAAATTACCTTACACTTTGAAACATTTACATATATCTTAAAAGAGAGCCTATCCAAACTGGGAAGCCCATCAAGACCGAAATCGAAAGTGATTCACAGGCTCAGGAAATCTTCAAGAATCGTAGAATAAAGGACTAACCAAGTCGAGTTAGCAAATTTAAAGCAGAAGTGATCAAGAATGGCCAGTAAGCTCGGAAAATCTCGAAGTCTCGGGAAAGAAAGCCAAAAAAAGAAAAAAAAAAAGAGCAAGCAATACCTGAGAACAAACATTGCTCATATGAGAGTTAATTTCTCACACTCATAGTATACTCACCCAAGA
Source organism: Mandevilla sanderi x Mandevilla atroviolacea (assembly GCA_024706555.1). NCBI lineage: Eukaryota > Viridiplantae > Streptophyta > Magnoliopsida > Gentianales > Apocynaceae > Mandevilla > Mandevilla sanderi x Mandevilla atroviolacea. Next base: position 677 of record JAKNRG010107309.1, on the reverse strand, counting down.
TGGTCGAGTTCATAACTATAAAAGAAGAAAAATCAAGGTCCAACCCAACAAGGAAAAATCCTTTAAACCCCCAACATACTTTGGTTGTTTTATTTTTTGAAAGGGCATATGATGTATACGTAAAATAAATTATTTTGGGCGTTTACATTACGTGGGCCTCACGGCCCAGGTGACCCAGATGACAAGCCCACGAAGCCCGTCTCCTTTCCACTGTCTCCCTTGCGTCTATAAATAAGCCTCCACCCCTCAGATTTCAAGTAAGTTGCTCCGACCCCTCGCAATATTTCTCTCTCTAAAACCTTGAGAGCGTCACTGACTTTAGCATCGGAGAAAGACTTGGGTATAACCTTTGTTCTCTTCTTAGTCTTTGTAGGTCCTGTTTCCACTAGGAGTTTTGGCAACATCACAGTCCCCTTCAATCGTAACTTTCACTTCTCTTTATTACTTTCTTCCTATTTTTCATCTCTTTTTCTATCACTACTATAAGTACTATGATCTCATCATACATTTGAGAAGCTATATATATACGTAGTCATTTATTGAATAAAAAGAAGATAAAGCAATAGGCTCAGAAGCCCTACTATGGTAATACATATTTTGTTCAAACTTTGTGCATCATGAAAAATTAATGGGCCCAATTAAGCTCATTTTATGGGTTTCAAGATTCAGTGTAGTAA
>JAKNRG010107307.1:0-16099 GCA_024706555.1 Mandevilla sanderi x Mandevilla atroviolacea | reverse complement strand
AAATTGAGGTTTAAAGTTCTAAAGGTCAAAAGGTATTCAAATAAGTAATTGAACTTTAACATTAGTGTCAATTTAACTTAACTACACTTTAACAAATATCAACCTAAACTAAATTTAAGTAAACTAACATCTTAACTGCACTTAACATCAATATTAAACTTACACTTTAACATAACATTAACTTAAATTTTAACAAAACTATACTAAGCTCAACTTCACTTAACTAATAGCAATCTAATTAAAATTAAGTATATTAAAATATTAACTACACTAATATTAATATTATGGAAAATTAGCCAACTTAGTCCCTTACATTTCACAGTTTAGCCATATAGGTCCATACTTTCTTTTATCTTTTTAGGTTCCTCATACATTTATGAAGTACCATTTTGGTCCTTTTTTGCCTGAAAATTAACATTCCAGGCAACTCAACGTTCTCTCTAATGGTCTAACCAATTTTAAAAGGGGTAAATTCGAAAATACACTGTTCCCATAATTTTCTGGAGAAAAAAAAAGTAAAAATTTCATCCCCAATCTCTTAAAAGCAAAATCCCTAAAAGTCTTCAGTCATTTCTTAACACTCAATCACCCAGCATACTCCTTCAACCACTCATACAAAATGCAGCGTGGTCTTGCTCGAGGTTCACCATCTCGAAAGTTTGAAGGAAACAACTCATGCTCAAGAATGAATCTTCCTTTTGAAGATGATGAGATGTATTCACAGTGAAGACAGAACTGAGCCTTTATTGGCCAAGAATAGACATGTTCTTGAGCATACCCGAGGAAAAATTTCAGGAAGATGTAAAGAAAATGTTCTCAACCATAGACCTACCCCCATTCCTTGCATGATGTTTAATTATGTTGTTGATTTCCCTCCACTGGAAAGGCAAATAGACCCGAGCACCCAGGTTGTCTCTGCACCTTATGTTGAGCAAAAAGGAAGAGACCAACATGGCAGAAGTCTTCCTCTATCTCAATCAGAAGAGTTCTTGAACAGGAAAACCACAAATGCAAGGGCACAAAACAAAGCATTGACCAGGCTTGATTCAAAGGTGGATCAGGTGATCTCAGAAGTAAGAGAAATAAAGAAGAAAGTTGATCCTCTTGATCAACTTGTTCAAAACATGGTGGATGAAGTTCAAAATCTGGACAAAGAACTAAGACAGATGATCCAGCAAAGACAGAAGGGTCTAGAATTTAGTGCAAAAGAAGTTGAAATTAGAAGGTTAAAGAAGGAGCTGGAAAGGATTAAAAAACTGTTTCTACCTCCTCCTATTTCAAAAACTTTTCTTGCATCCTTTTCTTCTAAAGCAAACATCCATAGTCCTTCTTTATTTTCATCTCCCCCTGTCACTCCTATTGAGACCTTACCTCCTTTCACCCCGGCTATTTTCCAAACAATGGCCGAAAGAGAAAAGAACAAAAAGGAACAAAAGTCAGAAGTTTAGAGTAGTTCAAAAGAAGAAACTTTTGACAAAAAGTTAGGTATTAGTGGACCTTTTCAACTCCCAGATCAAGAAAAAGACCAATTTGAAACAGATTCCTCTTATACTAACTCAATTCTTGATGAGTTCTCCTCTACAGGTGATCATAAAATGGATATCTCTGCAATCCTTATGGCTAATGAAACAGGACCTTCTGAACCTATAGTAGAAGACCCTCCAGAAACAGATGAACAACACACACAGGCTTTTGAAAAAGGTTCAACATCCAAGCCAACAAATAGCCCATAGTTCTCATTTGATGATGTCCCAGTACCAAAGAGGAGGGAAAGAATGCAAGAAATCTCAGCATGGTTAAACCTCCAACTCATTAAAGGAGCCAGATTGCAAAAGGCAGTTTCAGAACCTTGTTCACGGTTCATCGGCACCCTCAGTGATTGGTTCAATAGCCTTGGAGAATATAGACAACTAATGCTCAGGAATGTAGAAAATATCGATGTTGTCCTTGGTTCCATTCACAGGGAGTTTGTGGGAGATCCTTCATTAATTTTGCAACAACAAAAGCAAGAGTTTTTAACATGAAGTGTTGTTCTTCAAACCAAAGGTTTTAAACTTTAATTTTCAAAGAATGACACATATTTATTATTTGTTGGGAGGTATCAATGAACCAAATCTAAAACAAGTGTTTTTGTCCTCTCTTCCGCATGAACTGCAGCCAGGAATTCAAAGAATGATCCAATCCTCAAACAGACAACTTAATGATATTGGTGTAGGAGAGCTACACCAATTCACCATCGTAGCTTTGAATAAACTCTGTGAACAGCAAAAGTCTATCTAAGATATCTTGCAAAAAGAAAAAGTCATCCAAATAGCTTGTTTTCAAAATCTTGAAGTCAGATGCAAAGAAAAATGCTCTTGCTCTACAAAAAAGCCTTCAATACCTTTCTTCAAGAAATCGCAAAATAAAAGAGCTTCAAAGAAGGGCTTAAGATTTTTCGAAAGGAAATTCAAAAATAAATTCAAGTCGGACAGGTGTTTTCCGTGCAAGCAAAAAGGCCATTTTGCAAAGAATTGCCTAAGAAGAAAGCTAAGGCTGCAAAAATTGCTTCACAATTCATGGCAGAATATCCCAAGACTGATATTGAATCTGTCTTCTCTGAGCAAAGTCAGCCAGATGAGGAAACCATCCTCGCGTTAGAAGATTCAGAATCGGAAACAAATACCTCGGCAGATGAAGCAGAAGGGACACATCCTTACCTTCCAATTTACACAATACAATCTTGTTTAGACACTAATCCAATTCTAAGTTCTAATACATTTTTATCTCCTCATTTGCAAATATGAAAAGCCCATACAAGCCATAGGCTTTTTTGATACTGGAGCTCGATGCACCATGATAAACCTAGATATCCTGCTAGCTGAGTTCTGGACCAGGTCTGAAGAGAAATATCAAGCAGCAAATGGAGAAATTTTCAGTGCTAATTCTATATCCGGACATCCAATAGGGATAAAATTCCTTCCAAATTGCATAGTTGTTGAAAGTCTACGACAACAGCTTTATGGAAAAGATGTCTTGATCAGATGGGATGCATATTTTCAAGCACAAAATCTTTGAATTCTCCCATATGGACTCCAATATAAACATTCTTTTCAACCTTACACTTCTTTAACTAAGATGTATGCAATTTCTGAATCCCTTGAAACACATGTTGAAACTGTTAACAAGTTGAAATCATCATGCAGATTCTTATGCAGATTTCAAAAGCCCAAGACCTTTGTGGAAGAATGAAGAATTCTTTGTTAAGCTTAATGAAGATTTGAACCCAACAAAAGCAGTACATCCAGGTATGACCCCTCATCATCTTGAACTTGCAAGACAAGAATGCCATGAACTCTTGAAACAGGGGTTAATTGAGCCTACTAATTCTAGTTGGGCTTGCCAGGCCATCTATGTAAATAAGAGGTCTGAACAAATTAGGGGAAAGAAAAGGCTTGTTATTGATTACAAACCACTTAATTAATTTTTGAAAGATGATAAGTTTCCTTTGCCGAAGCTTGAAAATATTTTTATTCATCTAGCTAGGGCAAAAATCTTTTCAAAATTTGATCTTAAGTATGGTTTTTGGCAACTTTGAATTTCTCCTGAAGACAGATACAAAATTGCTTTTTGCATTCCAAATGCACAATACCAATGGACTGTTATGCCTTTTGGATTGAAGGTAGCACCTTCATTTTTTCAAAAAGCTATGACAAAGATATTCTCAGAAATTCTCCATAGTGCTTTGGTTTATATAGATGATATCCTTCTTTTTTCCAAAGACGATGAAGCCCATAGAGCTCTATTAGAACAGTTCTTTGATATCGTCAACCAAAAGGGTATCATGCTATCTGACCGAAAATCTTTTGTTGGTCTTCCTGTGATTGAATACTTGGGCATGAAAATATTTGATGGAAAAATACAACCAGGACCTCATCTCACAGAATCCTTGCCCAATTTTCCGAATGGAAACCTCACTCCCAAGGAAATTCAACAATTCCTTGGAATTGTAAATTACATAAAAACATTCCTTCCCGAGGTTGCAAAACACAAAGCCAACTATCCAAACTTCTTAGAAAAAACCCTTCCCCTTGGGGACCACCACAAAGCAAAGTTGTAAGAGCTATCAAAAACTTGTGCAAAGAGCCCATACCTCGCCATATCCCCACTACCGGTCTCAGGATCTTACAAACATATGCCAGTGATGAGTTCTGGGGTGCTGTCCTCAAAGAAATCCATGGAACAAAACATTACTGTGCACATGCTAGTGTTAAGTTCAAAGATGTAGAAAAACATTACCATACGACTAGCAAAGAATTTTTGGCAGTCAAAAATGGTATAAAAAGGTTTGAATTTCATCTCATTGGTCATGAATTTATTATACAAATGGATAATTCTTCCTTTCAAAAGATTCTGGATTTCAAGAATAAAATGATTCCTAAACCTTAACTTCTCTGGCTAAAAGATTGGTTCTCAAAATACCAATTCAAGATCTCTCACATAAAGGGAAAAGACAATGTTCTTGTTGATATGCTATCTCTTCCAAAGAAGAATTTGATACACGGTCCAACCCTTCATATTTCCAGTATTTCCTCACCCATTCCCCTCATCCTCATGTTTTCAAAATCCAAAAAGACTAAAACTTACAAAACCTCTTTTATAGCCAGCCAGAGTCTTCAAGTCCCCCATCTCCAGATATCACCCAAATACACCCTCTTGAAGAATTTTTTTACCTTCCTGGTCTGATGAAGCCTTTGAAAAACAAAAACTTTTATGAAATACAGGTTTTCAAAAATTACAGAGGCTCCATCTTAGCCCTTTTTGGTGTCAATCCAATTTGCCCATTTTGTCAAGTCCTCCGATGCCCAGAAGAATTCCCCACTGAATTGTTATGGTTCTTTTGGTATTTATGCCATAATTATCACATATTTTTGGAATTCTATTGCCATACACTTAGACAAGGCCTTACAGATAGTCTATCCAGTTTTCTTGCTGGATTTAAGTCCATTTTTTGGGAAAAATATTTAATGAAAACCCCAATTGTATCACATTCCATTTCCACCGTCCTGTTCAAAACCATGGTACCATATATGGTTGCACCACTCACTGTTCCCTATACACCACTACCACTGTGTCCATATTTCTTCTTGAAGATGAATATGCTGAGGTTGAAAGAATTCTTTTTCAAGAGAACAAAGTCATTCCCCCTGAGATCTGGCCTGGTTTTGGAGCCACGTGGAACACTTGTTCACATTATTCAAATCACCCCCACAGCTTTGAGGTCCAATCTGCAAAGGAAGATTATTATCAAATGGTCCAAGATCCATGGGATTTTGGCTCTTTCCCAAAATCTAATTTATCCCAAAAAAGAAAAAAAAAAGAAAGTTCAAATTGATCCAGATGAGATTGAACGAGATCTTTACAGACTCACACTTGAAAAGATCGTGAGCCACGTGGATTTTCATCATGCCGTTGAAGACTACAATGATACTGATCCAGGGTCCACACCCAATCTTTCTAGCAATGGAGAATAATTATGTTATCTTGTCATGTTCAATAATTGTACTTTACTTTTGTCAAAGTTGTAATAATTGTATTCTCAAGTGTCTTTATCTTTGATAAAGTTACCCGCGAATCTTATCGTCATGTCGGAGAGTCTATTATTGTAAAATACTGCTTTTTAAATTATAGTTGATAGAAGGTTTGAGGTCAGAAGGTCTTTATCTATAAAAGGACCTTCTTGTTTGCTTGTAAACTCAAGGCTGTTTTGAATAATATTTCAGTGTGCCTTTCTCAAGATGTTCTAAATTCCTTCTTCCTTCTATAAAAATTATAATAATAGTTCTTTCTCAAGAAATCTATTCTATCTATTAACAACCTCTGGTTATTCCCACATAGATTTTCCAGATCCTCAGTTTTCAACAAAGACCTGCTTTTCAATATTGAAGAAGAATAGATCCTCACTTTGAAAGGCTAGTTGCCTGTATTTCGAGTTATTTTTCTGAAGTTATTGTACAAACTTTGTCTTTGAACCCTTCATGGTATCAGAGCCAGACAGACAAATTCAAGATCTATTTAATGAACTTTGTGGAATCCTTGCTTGGATATCACAAAGATAGAAGAGAATTTTAGGGTTTGGATTTATTCCTTATAAGAGTAAACAGAAATCTCCATTCTTTATGGAATCCCATAATCCTATACCTGATCTTATTCAATTATCAAGCTCTCTCTCACTTTCCCGTCGTTCATTATTTCCTTCCACCATTGATCACCTTGTTGAATATTCTACTATTCCCCACTCTGCTGCTATAGAATAGTCTGTTCCTTCAGTTATAAGTCCTTACAATGTCTATAGAAGAAAAGGTAGTTTTCCCCTAGGCATCAAAAGTATTCTCCAGCTCTTGAGATCCTCCAGCCCAAGGAAAAAGAAGTTTGTCCCACAAATGAACCATTGTGACATCCCTTATTCTACCAGAGAACAGTATGTTACTCTCAACATATCTCTTGAATTAATTTCTCATTGGAAGACGGAAGGATACACTCATCTGCATTTTGGAGCAGTTCATCTTGTTCTTTCATATCAAGGACATGATGGACTACCTGTCACGACAAGAATTGCCCTACTTGATTCTAGAATGCTGGCCTATGAACATGCAGTTATTGGAACAGTAATCTCCACACTAAAGTCTGGTAGTGTGGTACTTACCTTGTTCCCAAATTATGCAATCTCTTTGAATGACCCAAATTTGTCGACAGCCTTAAAAGTACAGTTACAACTCACTGGTGTGGGACAGGTCTCCACAACAATCGTGGCCTCGTTACATCATGAAATAGTTTAAAGGTTGCTAAATCACTCATTTCACCTCCAATAGAGAGGAAGAAATACTCATGCTCTCATGGTATTAGCTGATGCTAATATGGATGTTCCAACATTTGTAGAGATTTCAAGGCAGATCTTTAGAACAGACATGCGAGACTGATGCCCACTGACTGGTTCTCAAATTATGAGTCTTCTGCAACAACAGGAGCCACTTCAAGCAACCAATCTTATATATTAGAGGCTACCAGATGGTAGGAAAAAGATGACTTTCTAGCTTGACACAGTTGTTGAGGCCCCCGAGGGCATCATATACGCAGCTCATGATACAGCCCGTTGACAAAGCCCAACAAAAGAAACAAGGCTATATTCCTCTGTATTCATTTCTATCAAATGGAAAGGCTATCTTGACTGACAAGATAAATGTCATTTCATTTGGGATGTTCCAGGATCCGGCATGTGTGATCCAGATTGCTCATGTGATGAATACTCAGACTCTGAAGAAGAAGAACCCAGAAAAGGTAGGAAACAAAAGAAAAGATGCCAATTAAAGATCATCTATCCAGATGATGATGATGTTGATAGTTAAGAAGACAACCTTCAACAACCATGGAGGATGGAAATAATATTTTCACGTGGTTTTTTGTACGCCCTATCAAGCTGTAATAAATGTAGTGGATGGAAATAAATTATAACACATGGAACTCTGTACCTAATATTGATTTCTAAAATATTTATGCACTATCGGACACTAATAACTGCATTGGATGGAAATAAATAATTAACATGAAACTTTGTACCAACTATTGAATTGTAATAATAATTTCAAGTGTAGTATAGTACACACTATCGTACCGTGATAACTCTATTGGATAGGAATAATGTTCATTTGGAATAGATATATGTGTAATATTAAAAAATAAAAAATAATTATCAAATTATTTTTTAAAAGATATATGCATTTCTTTTCACACGATGGATTCTTTACATGCAACTCAGGTGAGGACATCTTGGACATATTTGAATTCTGCTAGAAGATTTGTTTCATTTGACAGGTGCAACTTTTTTTGTGGGTTGAGTCTCTAGTTTGTGATAGATCAAAGGTTGTGATTTCTGGTCTATTGGGAAAAATAAAAAAGATAGAGGCGGAGAGGGTCATTGATCAGAAGAAAATGAAGCCCCTTTGGGTTGCTTTGATAATGTCTTGGTTTGTGTTTTGTGCCTTTATAGCTTGGTTGTCGATGATTAGCTGAAAAAGGAATTGAAGGAAATTTGCACTAGTGATGAAGTTGTGAAGTTTGGGTAATTTGCACTTGTGATGAAGTTATGTAGTTTGGGCAATTTGCACTTGTGATGTAGTTCTATACTTTGGGCATTCCACTACTAACATATACTCTTGGTGCTAATGTAACAGATGTATTTCGGATAGAATTTTAGTATGCTAATGTGTAGGTGTATTTCAGATTGATGTATTTTAGTAGGCATCTATGCAAGTGCATTTTGTTATCCTTCAATCATATATTTACGTGTTTAGTTGAATGAAAATGAACTTCATTCCCGAATTACATTATCTAATTTTTTTCATGGTTAACTTCATTTCTGTTTTCCAGTTTTGTTCTTGGTTTATATTCCAAAGAAGTAGAAAAAGATAACAAGAAACCAAAGAAAAAAAACACAATTTTGACAAAGGAACTATTTCAAATTCTCATTTCCATTTAACCGAAAGATATACACTCTGTGCTGATACATGATGCAACTTCCAACAAAAACAAAACAATCCTAGTGCATATTCACAGTTTGTTTTCCCAATTCCACCTTGCCAAACATTCACAAACCAATACCAAACAACAAACTGATATGTTGAAAACATTCCTAGAACATTTATATTCACAAACTGATATGTTCTATATTGAACATCTGACCATTACATAGACAAAAATAACAAAAAAATGACAGCTTCATGCTTTCTTGCAACATCATCAATGTGCCCCAATCAATCAATCAATCAATCAATCTTCTTGAATACACGATGAGGTTTTATCCCAAGATGCAGAAAAGCTCCAAGCTTAGTGCACCTTGCCCTATTATCGCCATGTGACCCACACCAGCTACACTTTAATGATTTTCTTGTCTTTTTACTTTTGGGCTGTAAAAAGAAAAGACAAAAAGAAACAATTCGGTAAGTGTGTATGTCTTAAGGAATGAAATGAAATTAAAGAATTAATATTCAAATGTTAGAGTTTAACTCCTCATTGTTTGATATATGTTTTTCATTTTGTATTGATGGTGGTGCTGCTTGGGCCTCTTGAAAGTTTTCATTTGTTTTTTGGGCCTGCTGGACATTACCTTGGACTGCTGCAGGTGCATCTGCTACTGTTGACCATGTGTTGGTCCATGTGATGATGTTTCAGGTTGTCCACACCTTTTTATATTATGCCCTAGCTCCCCACATCTCCTACACTTGTTCATATGCAATTTTGTCTTATCTGCAATATTTTTTTCTTGCACTTATGTTATTCCAGCTTCATCAGTTTTTTCTTGACTGACCATTAGGCATTTCCTTGCATTGTGTCCTGATTTGCCACATTTTCTACACTTGTAGACTGAAAACCCATTTCTAGGTAACTTTTGTACACCACTCTGAGAAGCTTTGAACCCTTTCTCACCTTCTTCTAACCTTCTTTTCATTTTTGGTCTGCCTGGTAACCTGATTTTTTCAGGAGCAAGTAGTGGTGCTTCATCAAATATTGGCCAATTATTAGGCCCATTAGTTGGACCAATAATTGGAGCATATGTTCTTTTATAAGCTTTTATACAATATCAATCATTCACATAATCCTCAGGGTCTTCACCTTGTAACCCTAAAGCGGCCACCCAATGTATGCAAGGAATACCTGAAATATCCCACTTCCTGCAAGTACATGTTCTCATGGATGTGTCTACTGCAAATTGCTCCATGTCGGGTTGCCTGACTTCGAACTTTGTACCACCAGCATATGTTGGTAGCAATTTGAAGATACATCCTTCAACTTGTCAACAATTCTTCTAATTCTTGGGCACATCTTACCTCTTTGTTTTGAAACCCATAACCTCATTGACTGTTGTCGTAGCATGAGGTAAACCCTTACCCTTTCTAACAATCCTAGTATGGGCTTTGTTCTAGCTTCCATGATTTGTCTGTTAAACACCTCATTGTGATTGTTGAGTAGAATATCACATTTTGTAACATCCTTGAAGTGGGATCTGCTCCAATACTTAGCATGAGAATGTTTTAGCATCCATTCATGTGCCTTTGCGTCAAATACTTTAAGTTGTTCCATGATTTCTTCAAACTTGTTGAAATAAGTTGTCTTGGCACATCTCCACAAATAGTTTTTCACTGCATCTCCCGAGTGGGCCTTTTTTAGGTTGTTGTGCAAATGTCGTATGCAAATGTCGTACACAGTGTCTATGTTCAACTTTAGGAAGTAGCTCTAGAATAGTTGGAATGAGGCCCTGCAAATATTGTGAAACAAGGAATAATTTTAATGACAGTTCATAAATGGGATTTCAATTGTGAACAAATTCAAATATGTTTAAAGATTCACCTTTTGCCTATCAGAGATGATGCACCAATCTTCTTGATTGTAGATCTTTAATCATCAATCAAGGCCTCTACAAACCAAGTCTAACTTGCCCTATTTTCCCCTTCAGCTACAACATATACAATAGGAAACGTACCATTATTTGCATCAGTTCCTACTCATGTTAACAACACACCTAGATGAGGACCTTTAAGAAAAGTTCCATCCAACCCAATAACCCTCCTACACCTAGATAAGAACCCAACTCTTAGGGCATCAAGACACACATAAATTCTTTGAAAGTGTTCATAACCATCCTCATCAATTTCCGTCCTAATGAATACTGTAGAACTCGGATTGCTCCTCCGTAACTCTTCGCAATAATTAAACATTAATTTGTATTGGTCTCTATATCTGTCCTCAATTAAAACCTTTGCTAGTGTCTTTGTTTTGTACACCTTGTTAACTGAAATATTGATATTAAGCTCCCTATGCACCTTTTCTTTGAATTCAGACACTAAAACACCTTTTTCAAACCTAATATCTTCAAGATATTTCTTTGCAAGATACATTGAACTGACCAACATGTGAATAAGAGTCCTTGAGCAATCATGATTCAACTATAATGTCCGGATCTGAAATGAAGGAGTGCTTGGTACCACATGCCCGTAGATAATCCAGTTACAGTTAATTGCTTTACATACAGCCTTGACTCTAATCTTGTCGTTCTTCTGGAAATGTATATTCCTATCATTCTTGATCCCATGAATAAGTATTGCAGCCTAGAGATCTTCTTTTGTGTTAAATATCATTCCTAATTTAAACCTGGGATCATCTCCATCTCTTTCCCTATTAAACTTTGGATACTTTGCTTTCTTTTTCTTTGAAGGACCTTCCTCTTCATTTGAACTGGTCTGAGGTATATAAAAATCATCATCGGAGAAGTCAAGAACATTATCATCTGATCCAAAAGAATTTCCCAAGTCCTTTTCAGTCTCCTTTCCCATGAATATCCATCCCTTCCTTTTACCTTTTATCCCACCTCTATTGTTTTTTCTTTTCTTTTGTTCATTTGATGGCACAAGTGCTGCTTTCTCACCTCTGTAGACCGCTAATGTTGTATTTTATGCCTCATCTCCAATCTGCTTCTCTTCTTTATTTTTTGTATTATCTTCACCAACTGCATTTGCCTCAATATTTCTATTTGGTTCTCTTTCATTCGGATCATCACTTGTATTTGGTTTACTTGCATTTGGCTTAACAGTATTTGGTTCATCACTTGCATTTGATTGCTCTTGCTCATGAACTGCATTTTGAAGATCAACCATTCTTGCTCACTTCTCTGGACCCATCGTCATCAAAGTTTTCTAGCCCAATTTTAGGAACTTCTTGAAATATATCATCCTTGTCATAAGAAATTTTGAAATCAGAATCATTAAATTCTGATCCATCAGATTCAACAGAACCATCATAATCCTCCTCAGCCTCTTCTTGGTTGGCTGAACTTGTTGCAACCTTCTCCTTGCCCTTATATGAGAAAAAAGTTTTTAAGATGGCGTATTCAATTGTTCTTGCATATTTTCAGATGGATCAGGTAAGAGCATTTCAGTTGGCTTCATTTTAGTAACCACTAGTTGCACACATTGTTGAGATTCTTCAAACATTGGCTGATTGGTCAATACTATTTCAGTCTGCATATCTTGTTCATGAAGTGATTTACTACCCAAATTTATATCAGCAAATTCACAACATATGACCTCATTAAGCTGCTCCACCTTTTGTGCAAAATCTTGCAGTACTTCTTGACCTCCAAACTCTATTTTAGTCTGCATATCTTCTTGACCATGTGATTTACTGCCCAAATTTACATCAGTCAATTCAGAACATATGACCTCATTAGGTTGCTCTGTCTTTTGTGCAGAAACTTGCACTACTTCTTGACTTTCAAAATCTATCCCAACTATTGCAATTGAACTATCACTGTTACCATTTTCATTGCCTTCAAGTTCTGCCAATTTTGCTCTCCAAATATTTAGTTCTTCTAAGGTAAACAATTACTTTGTCAACTGCAGCAAATTACATCAAATTAGTATAACATTATGCATGAAAATAAGGATACAAGCACATTCACAAATTATAGTTTGACTTACAAAGTATGGGTATCTTTCAAATTGGTCAAATAATTCTGGTGCATTTTCCATGAATAACTTTGCAGAATATAACACAAAACATCCACAGTCCTCACCATTTGTCTATTGAGGAACCTAATCATGAAATTCAATAATTGATTAATATATAAAAGAAAAAAAAGTATGTTCTTCAACTTTATAACTAAATCATGTAAACTATACATGCCTTAGGATACAAAAATGGCACTTCGTCAATTAATTGTTTATTTGCTGCCCTTCCATGCACTTTCAATATGTCAACCACATACCTGTTCAGACATTAAACCAAATTTTAGATTTATAAACACACTAAAATGTTAGAAAAATAAAAGATGTCCAGTCCAAAGGTACTTACTTCTTAATTTCAAATTCCATCCTTTGTTCTCTTGACATGAGTGAGTCCAACACTAACATAAAAGCATGGTTGGTTTCATCCAGTTGTTTATCAAAGTTGCATAGGATAAGAAGTCCCCAATGAGACCTAAGAGAAAAAAAGGCTAATTCAATCAAACACAGTTCATTAAGTCACATTAATACAATAGATTTACACAAAAATAACTTTACATACCATAACACAATTGGCACTATAATATATTTCTTTGAAAATAATTGTATTCTCTGCATCCACCTCAAAACTTTCTACTTATTTCCAGTGGTATATACATTAAACCATAGAGAATCCATGTATGAAAATGATAGATGCTTTTCATTTAGAATTTCACTCCATATAATTCTGAATTAATGCAAGACAATTTAATGAAGGGACAAACTAATCAAAACGCAGATGATAACATACTATGAGATGAGAATTATGTTTAACCAAATAACAAGCTAAATAATCTACATCTCTTTAACAAAAAAATATTCATATAGTGGTTCTACCTTCATTCAGATTGCAACTACTCATAACCCATGTATACAAACTTGTTTTGTGCTATTGAAGTTCTAACATGACCTCTATACTTCTAAATCAAAAGACTAAAATTAAAGACTTCTGAACAAAGGGAAGGGAAGCCTTCAAATTCACTTTCTGCAAATTGACTTTCTTAACTGAACTTTACTCACTCAAAGTATTTTTCAAAGGCTTTAGAGTCTAGCATGCCGGCCAAAATATTCGAGGTGCCTCCATCCAGTGTTGTTCTTCGCCGCAACACACGCTGTTTTGGTGGTTCAGTTTTTTTAATTTTCTCTCTGCATTCTTCTTTTCCTGGGCATTTTGGCTCCTATAGCCTCTACTGCCGAAGTTATTGTTCAGCCGACGGAGTTACTCACTCAACAGCTTGAAGTAGAAAGCTCGATTTACAGCACCAATTTTAACCTATCTGGTGGTGAAATTTTGGGAGCAAAAGTTAATTAGGGATTTGAGGGATTGGGGATGAAATTTTTACGTTTTCTTTTTTCTGAAATTGATAGGAAAGGTGTATTTCCGGATTTCACCCTCTTAAAATTGGTTTGACCATTAGAGACATCGTTGACTCTTTTCAAGTGAAAAGGACCAAAATGGCAGCTCGTAAATTTGTGAGGGACCTAAAAAGATTAAAAAAAAAGTATGGACCTATATGGCAAAACCGTGAAATGTAAGGGACTAAACTGGCTAATTTTCCTTAATATTAACCTAAACTAAAGTAAACTTATAATTAACTACAAAATTCCGTCATAGATTCCCCCTAAAAATAGGATATTTTCTAGGTATGAAGGCCACACCGATGGTAAACAAATTGAAAATATCACAAAATAACATCATAAGTTCAACAAAACACAAGGGACATCTTTGGAAGTAATTAAAACTTCTTTATCCAATAACTACCCAATCCCACACTCCTTTTCAAAAAATCACATTAAGTAAGACTCTCTTGAGTCATTACCCAACTCAAAAGTTCAATCAAACACAAACAGACATCCAAAGGAAATGTTTAAGCAGTTGAGAATATTGCTATTAAAATGAGTTTTTAACTTCCATTTAAGAGTGCACCAACATCATTTGGTATGTTTCCCATCTTGTTAATAAGAGTAGATACAAGGCCTTCTAACTTTCTTCTCGCAGCAGACTCTGAATCTAACATGTCTACAAGGCATTGAATGGTGCGCTCCCATGGTCTATCAGCCGATGTGTTCCATGAAGATTGGCTACATGTGTCAATACAACGATGTGTACATCAAAACACCTTAGTGGGACGAATACTATCTCTCATGGCTCGGACACACCCTGGATGCTCTTTCCCTAACACTTGATGTTAGGGAATCATTCTGTGACACTTGAATGAATTTTTCTCAATCTCTTCAGTCCTATCCTACTTGATTAAAGGTAAAATCACGTGGAAATAATTTCATAATTTAAAACACAACATAGAAAAGAATAAAACTAAATTAAAGTATTAATATGATTTATAATTTATACAACTTACACAAATTTCCCTTGTCTCCTTAGTAGGATATGATCCATCAGATTTCTTATGGCTATCTATATATGACTTACCCCTACTTACTTCCCCTCCTTCACTTCTTAACTGCAAAAGAATTTATGATATTTCAATAATTATCAATATAAACGTCAATAAATAGGGAATTCGATCGAAAATGAAAAAAAAGCAATTTTTTATTTCCTCAGCTGCACTCCTATAGTTCTTCTTAGATCCAAGAGTGTGCGGGATAGTTAGATGCTACCTTTTTGAAGCATTTCTCCGGCACATATCTTGTTATGGAATAAGAAAGTTAGAAAAAAATATTTAATGAAATAATGAACATACATTGATGACTAAAGATACTTTGCTAATCTATAAACACAAGACCTGGGAAGATTCCTCCAAATGAAAGTCAATATAATGTCCCCATTGATCTTTAGGTACGCTAGGAGAAGGGTGCTCAATATTGTAGTCCCTGCTCTGTGTAACATCATAGTATCGGTTAAACAAATTTAACCAATTGTCCTTCCACTTTTTCTCGATGTCCTTCATAACATATGCATATGCTACCTCTTCAGGAGCCGCAAAGTATTATTTTCCCTTTGAAATTCAAAATAGAAATACTAGACATGTCTATTATTAAAAAAAATTATGAAATTACTTATTAAAATAAATCTATTTAAATTACCATTATTGATGTTCTCCAAGCGTTCCTCTTGACAAGAGTTGGAACTTTGGGCCAAGACTTGTAACAAATAGGAAATTAATATCCTCGCTGCTCCACGAAGAAATCCTCCAAGGAGAACATCTGCATCATCTCTACAAGAGGTATCATTACGCTCAAAGGGGGATCATTACCTTCTTACTCTCTGGCAGTACCCATCTATCAAGTCCTTAGGGTGGCATTGACTTCTTGAAGCATAGGAACCAAGAGTTGTTAGAGGTTCGTAATCAACTCCGAGTGTCAAACAACAGCTTGAGGGCACAGTTTGCTATGGAGGCTATTTCGAGATGTCAATGGGTCGGGTACCCATCATTTTTTCGGGATACCCGAACCTGATAAAGTAAACCCCTACACGAACCGGAACTTGTTTACTTTTTTCTTCACTACCTGATACCCGAAGCCACCTAAAAGTAGTAGGGTACTCGCTAAGATACCCTACTTCAATT
>JAKNRG010107225.1:0-12747 GCA_024706555.1 Mandevilla sanderi x Mandevilla atroviolacea | reverse complement strand
TCAGGAGGAAGAAAAGACGACTCTTCAAGAAAATTGAGAAGACGCCAGTTCTCTTTCTCTTCTCTTTTTATTCTTTGTTTTTTTTCTTCAAGTCCTCTATTCTCTATTCACCAAGACTCTATAGGGTGGTGAGGATAATAGTCTAGAAGATCTAAGAGTATTGTACTAACATGTTGTTCAGTTTTTTAGAGAGAAGATCTATCGATTCCCGCGATTGAAACCGATTTCCATCAAGTTCCATGGGGAATCACAAAGCTGAAAATTTTCATGGTCTAAAAAGGTAATTTTTGCTCCTTAATTGCTATTTTGATCCTGCATGTTTCCCTTTTCGCTACGCACCTTGCCCTTCATACACTGTACCGCCTAAGTCCATTTCCCTTCCAGAGAAATGCTTGGTGCCTCAAGTATGTAGTTATTAGGAATATATTTTGCTTTCAACAATTGAGCCTCAGTCATCTCATTCCTTTCACAAAAAATTCAAGCACGTTTGGCGTTAAAAGCTTTATTGATATCTTTTGTGCATCTAAATCCCAATCTACCCGCCTCCTTTGGGACACAAACATTATCCTATGGCTTAAGATGCAAGTTTCTTCCATCATCTTTGTCTAAACCCCGGAAAAAATCTCTCACTCTTCTAACTATATTGACACATATAGAAGCAGGAAGACTTACAATATGCATGAAATATTGTGGTAGAGCCTGGGCGCTTGATTTGATGAGAATTGTGCAGGAAGCTTGGGATAAATATTTCATGTGCCATCCACTGAGATTGGATTCAAGCTTTTCCTTAATTCCAGTGAAAGCAGCCCTTTTTGAAGAGCCTTCATAGAAAGGAGTGCCAAGATATTTTTCCTTGTGGTTGCATTCACTCATCTTCATGATCTGCCCAATTGCTAGTTTGGTGGCTTGTGAGGTGTTACTATTGTTATGGTTGCATCCTGGTTCATGCTTAAGATTTTTTATAGCAGATTATAAGTGCACAAAAAAGTTCTTCTTCCACTTGATGAGTGCATACTTGGTATTTCTCAACTTAACAGGGAGCTTGAAGTTTCTTTGGGGATTAGTTAGAGAGTTCCAGGCTTGAGAAATGGTTTCAAAAGAAGACTTGTCTCTGGTTCACATTGTCTCAAACCTAAAAGTTTTCTTCTGGGAATGGAAAGGGGTTTAGTGTTGAGGAGGATATGAGAGTGATAAGAGGCAATGGTTGGGAGATGTCTAACATTGGTCTGGGGAATAGAAAGCGCCAGTCATCATTAGAAATCCTTTTGTCTATCCTTTCTTGAACATTAGCTTTGCCCACCCTTTTGTTGCTCCAAGTGGAAGGATTCCCCTTAAAACCAAGATCGAACAGGCCATTGGCATCAACTAGATTTTTATAACCACCTCTACCAGAAGAAGCCACAGGTATCCCACCTTTTTTATCCTTTTGGGATGACACAATGTTGAAGTGTCTAATGATAAGCCATGGACCAGTAAATGGAGCATCCACTTGTTCCATATCCTCCCAAAATTGCCTATGTTAACTCTTTTTTTTTGGGGGGGGGGAGGGCATAAACTACAAATAATTGCCAAGGTTGGTTTGAGGGGTTGTCAGAAAAAACACAATTGATCAAGTTCCTATTAGCAACCATAATATTCAGATTCACATATTCTTTCTAAGCAATATTTAAACCACAAGATTTACCAAGTGTGGGAACATTAAAGAGTTTATGGAAACCAAGGGAGGAGAGAATATTGGAGACCTTGGAATGAGAAGAAGTTTTGGTTTTAGATAGGAAGAGTATAGAAGGGGGGGGGGGGAGAATTGGTTTTGACACCACCAACCTTTGCAACAACCATGTTTTTAGGATTCCTCTTGATACGAATGATCCTTCTCTTCTGTACAAAAACCAGCTCTTCCTCCACACATACCAAATCATTATTGTCTACGGAAGAAAGAGATGAATCAAGTATAGTCATGTGAGATATTTGGTAATGGACAAGGAAAAAAGTTAGTTTAGCAGGGGAAGGAAAGGGAGTGTAACTAGGCTGTAGAGGATAGAGTGTGACACACCTTTTGTTTTCTACATTGGGACTAGCTAACAAGAATTTTCTTTTATTAGCAGACCAGTCCAGCACCTAAGGAATCCGCGTGCTCATTATGGGTATCTTACTTGTTAAATTTATATCAAATCGAGGAGTAGTGGGCTGGGCTAAGAGAGCTATATAACAGGTTTTAGAGGCACCTATGGGCTTTGGTACTAGTTCGTAAACAATATTGGTATCAACTGGACCCTCTCCACAAGGGGTAGTGAGGATATTTTTGACAAAGGAGCTTTGGGTCAAAAGGGATAGGCAGGAAATTTGTTGGGTAGGAATTAGTAGAGTTTGATTTTTGAGGAAGGACCTCCTTAGGGTTAGGAATCAAGTTGGTTGACTCAGTAGAAGTGTGAACCAGTTGTGACTAAGTGGGTATGGATACAACATTGGATTTGAATTAATTTAGGGGGGTGCATCTTCTAATTATTGCGAGAGGAGTAATGATTATATATGTCGAGCATCCAGTGTTTAAGCAAGGCGCATGTAATGGTTCTCCATCACTAGATCTCAATGTCACATTCTCTTTATTACGACAGGAAGTGTATTGGTGGCCTACCAACCCACAAGAGTAACAGAAGTCAGGCAACCTCTCATATTTGAGGGGTACGAAGACCTTTTCAGATAAATTATTAAGAACAAATAAACCAGCAAGCAGTGGCTTCTTTAAATTGACCTTAACCTTGATCCTCAATGAATTTCTTAAAGAGCATGGCTTCCTTACGTCTTTCATCCCTGGCTAAGAATCTGCTTGGATTGTTTCCAATAATCACTGCATTTATCTCATTCATTATGTGAGGGGGGAGTTATACACTTGAATCCAAAAAGATGAGGTATCAAAAGCAAGGTTTTCAAAGGGGACATGAGGTGGCGAAGAGGCACGGAAAATAAGCTGGTAATTGAAAGACTAGGGGGAGCCCTCAAGAATCCGATTTTTCATAGAGTTAGAGTTGCAAACAAAGTTGTTAGTTTGCATTGGGTTGATGTCAACCTCTTCAGCTACACCCCATGCTTGTCTAAAAGTATGTTGAATTTCCTTGCTGGCAATGATTTTGGCTACTAGAATCAAGCCATCAACTTTAGCCTCCGCAGGATGGAGATCTAGCAAAGGAAATAGGCCCAGATGAACTTGGGAGGGAAGCCTCCGAGTATAGAGAAGGGAGAGAATCTCTATCCTAGAGAGAGAAAGTTATCAATTTATCACTTATCTTCGGTCACCCTTTGACTTTGCAAGGAGTCTTTAATGTACACCAACTAATTAAGACTCTTCTTTAGCGAGGGTTTATCACTCAACTATTTATATCTTAATGCTCAATGTAAAAGCTGTTTCTGTGAGGGTTCGTACTTGCGCTAACTAAAGAGTCATTCCACTTATCTCCCTAATCTTTGTCAGTTAGTCTATAACTCAACAATGCCACTACATTAGTAATGTGCATTTATTTGTCATTCCACAACAAAACTCCAATAGTTTCTAGACAACTAAGTCACGAAAAATGCGAGTCAACTTTTTGAAGGATAAAGTTATCAAAATAATATTTTTCAGAAATTTTATTATGATTAAAGACAAAAGAATTGCAAGGGATACCTTGCACTAAACCATAACTTGATTTAGCAATTACCTAATTCGATTTAGGTAAAGGTAGGAAATAATGTTTTGATGATTTTGTTTTCTAGTAAGTTGACGCGTACATTGTACGTGCCTTATTTGGTAGGAAACTATAGTTTATGGAGGAAAAGTGGTAGAAATAAATGCACAAAAATACAATCGTGACATAAAAACATAAAATAAAAAGTAATATTGTTGCAGAATCGTAAATAATTAAGTGACAAAACACATAATTTATCTATCAATTATATCCTTATCCTTACGTTTAGAAAAATAAATAAATAAACACTGCCCACAACATAATTAAAAATTATGAAATTAATGAGAATATTAATTTGTTTTCTAATTTGAAAGATATCTATTGCAAAATAAAAATTCTTTTGGATGATTTAAAATTAAATGTTTGTAACACTCCGATTTTTCCGAAACCAAGACTTTAGGCTACCCCGAGAATTTTTATTTGGACCGTCGAATTTATTTGATTAATTATGTTATTTATTTTTGCATGCTTAACTTGACCCATTTGATTGTTTGGTTTATACAAAATTTTGTGTTTGCATTTCTTTTACGTGTGCATGGCTAAGAAATATTTGTCCAAATTTTTTGGAAGAAACCCAATTCTTTGGCCGATTTTTAGTAGCTTTTCCTAGACAAGAATGTTGGTATTTTTGGGACAAAAGTGGTGAGAGAATGGACGGGAGCATTTCGATTGGTGGAATGAAACAAAAAAAAAAAAGAAAAAAGAAGAAGAAGGAAACATTACGGTTGAAGAGAAGAAAAAAAAAAGAGGGGACAAAAGGTGGCAACATGCTTGTTCTTGGATTGGAGAATGGTTGAGGCAGCCTCCAAGTGTCTACAAAATTTCTCTATAAATACTCCCTCACTCTCGGGTGAGTTGGAAAAAAAGAAAATGTGATGTTGTGAGGATGAATTTGTTATGGGTTGATATTGGAATGATGTGGGTTGATGTTTGTTGAGTTGTGGCTTTTTAATCTATCTTTGTTCATGCTTTTTTGTGCCTTAAAAAATGGATTTTTGTTAGCTAATTCCTTGCTGAAATTTTTTAGTACAATGCCTGTGAGTGGTTTCTTGTTTTAAGTCAGTCATGCATGTTGAAGTCGAGCTTAAATATGTGATACATATGGCCAGCATGTGTTTCACTTGTGTCTGAAAATTTCATTGGTACGGAAGTCACGGGATAAGTGGCATTTTGGCTATTTTGATGAGTCGAAATGTTGGCCTAAAAAGAAATGATGGTATTTTCGGAGCACCCGAGACTAGAATGTTTGCTTGCATGTTATGGCATGAATTTTTGATATGAGAATGTTTGCCTATCTTCGATTTGGTTGATTTATTTGGTTGAAACTTTATTGTCTTAGGATTCCTGTGATTAGAATGGATACCTAACTTAAGCTTAGCATGTGAGTACCTAAGCACCTTTCCTCTCGTAAAATTCTCTTCTCAAAAGATTGTTTTATCGCATTGATAATAATTGTATTTATTTTCGACCAATATTTATTTCAACAAAGTAAAGAAAAACGGTATTTTCTCTTGAATGATTGAGTATTTGTTTGAACTTGGTCGTGAGGACCATTGAACATTTTCCTATTTTGATTGGAGCTTTGCTCAAGAGGGGCCAAGCTTTGGCAAATAGTGGTTGTTAATCCGAGTGGAGGGGTTTTGGAACTTGTTGATGATTCGCGAAATTCGTTAATCTATTGATTTTGAAATGAGATATTTTATTAAAACGATTTTTGAATTCTCACTTTGACAAATTCTCTAAAGTTTGGTAATTTATTTCTTAAAATGGGTCAAACTTTTTCTCTAAATGGTTTTGTAGAAATTCTCTATTACTTTGGTTAACCTTTATTTTATTGGAAACCTTACTTTTCAAAGAGAGTCGGTTGACTCATTTATCTTCTTTAAAGTTGCCATAACCTCTCGTTTTACTGTTTTGGAAACGAAAAGCTATTTTGCTACGTATGCTATGCACTCTTGGCAACACATTATAGCATCTCGGGTATGGGACCATGTTTGCTAGGAGGCGGTTAAAGAGATGTGTGAAAACGATTTCTTACTGCTTTCAAGGGGAAAATGTGTTACGTAAGGCTAGGTGGAGACTTCTGGGAGATCTTTTGGTGTTCTTTGAGACTTTTTTGGTCAAGAAAAGACGCTTTGTTTTGTTCGAAAGTACTAGTCGTGTGGATAGTAGTTCTACAGGACATTCGGTCCATTTTTTGTGAGGAGTGGTAGAGTTCCATAGTTTCTAAGCCGCGAGGGGAGATCCATGATGGATGAACAAAGTCTGGGCATAGCCCCAGCAGATCTACAGTTTTGTGCTCATGGTGCCTTATGGACCTCATGATGTCGTACGGACTATATGGATCTTATGGTTACAGTTGTTATATTTTATGATCCTTTACTTGATTTTCTTTACGGTAAGTTTCTTTCAAAAACCTAAGTTTTACTTCTTTCTTTTAAAGTTCTTATGAAGTTTACCAAAATATCTTACCTTGGCATACGTTTTCTTTTGAGGAAAGATCCTTTTGTACTCACTAGGCTTCATAGCTCACCTATAATTCTTATGAACCTTTCAGGTGATGACTGACTGCCTTTACCATAGACTTGCTTGCTATGTGATGCTACGTGTTTTCGTTTTTACTGCTAGGATCTGTACCATGTCGTCCCGTTGTTGCGACTTTGATGTTTTTGTTAGTGTTTCTTTTTGTAACTCTCGTTCCTTAGGGATGAGCGTGTTGTCTTTAGTTTATTTCTCTTGTGTAACCTTCGAGGTTTTCCGCACCTCGAGGCCAGTAGTATCTTTGTTTTGCTTTGTTTTTGCGCTCTCCTTTTGACTCTCTTGTATCACGGGAGTGGGGGTTTAGAACTTTGGTATCATAGCATAGGTTTTAGTTGTTTTCTGTGATTATGATTGACATGTTATTTGCATATATGTTTGATATACTTATTTGCTATCTATGTTTTTATGTTAGCAAACTTGTTGTTTGTGTTGTAGATGCCCCCGCGTATGAAATTTACTACTAGGAAATCCTTTAAACCTACCAATATAATGTTGTCTGCCAGAGATCCACCACAACAAGGTCCTTCCAGTGATAGGGAGTCTAACTTCCCTGGTTTACCAGACTTTCCAGCACAAGTTCCCCAGGACCACTAGGCTGAGAATATTTTTCTTAGGCAATGTATAGCTGAGTTGGAGACCCAGTTGGAGCTTACCCAGTATGAGAAACTTGAGATGAGTGATCAGATAGAATCCCTCATCATGGTCACCCAATCACAGCAAGCGCGAAACCGGAGGCTCCTGATGCAGGGGAGAGAGATCAAGAGGACATTCGGAGCTGTAGATGCTCAGTTTAGGGCAGATCTTGCCACCATTCGAGCAACTTCGGCATCCACTTGTTCTGAGGCTCTTCCTGCCGCTGCAGTTTGCCCTGAGGATCGAGTTGGTCCCTTTGCACCCCGAGTCCTAGAAGAGTCTGATCTAGAGAAGGATCTTGCCATGCCCTGAGTTCACGGTAGCCTGAGCGGTTCAGACTAGATGTGACTATTGACTTAGCCCTGACTATGTTTTTCCACTCTTTGGTTTCTTTTGGATGATGTTGTTAAACTCTATTTTCATTTTGTTGGATGCATTTTGTTGATGCTATTAATTGTTACTTTTCCTAAATTTTTCTTTTGAAGGGGAAAGGTAAGTAAATGTATTTTTTGGCTATGATTATGTGAATGTATGTTTATTTTGTATATGGCATGTGTTAGAGCTTTGTTTCCTACGAGATTTTCTTTTTCTTTTTCTTTTAAGCTGACGTTTCCAAGATCAGATGTCGAACCCTCGAGGATGACCGAGAACCCAACCTGATTTGTCGACCACTAAAATGAATTTCGATGATGGAAAATCGACAGTTATTTTAGCACAAGCTATTCATCGTTGGCAGGACTTATGGAAAGTCAGTCTAATAATCGAACAATGGAAAATCGACCCCAACACTTAGAACAAGAAATGGCACTAGAGCGTTTTTTGAAATTCCGACCCCCTGAGTTTCATGGAAAACCCTAGCAAGAACAAGAAGCAGATTGATGGTTGGAACAAATGGAGGATATATTCTAGACTCTGAATTATACTGAAGAGCGCAAAGTAGCATTTGCCACGTTTAAGCTTTGTGTCGCAGCCCGAGACTGGTGGGTACAAATTTCGGAGATTTTGAGTTTGCAAAGTAAAGCGTGGGAATGGAAATCCTTTATAGAAGAATTTAACAGAGAATTTATTCCACGATGGATAGTGTAGATACAAGAAGTTGAGTTTCAGACTTTAAGAGGGAATTAGACAGTAAGTCAGTATATTGCTTAGTTCAGTAGATTATGAAAATATTGTTTGAGATTGATTGATACAAAAGAAAACAAGACTCGATAGATCATTAAAGGACTACGATTGGAGTTGCAACGAGTCTTGGCCCCAATACCACCTATCAGCTTTTTTTAAGCTTTGGAGGCAGCAATTCGGATGAAGAATCAAGATAAAGCAATTCTAGCCCAAAAGAATACTCGAAGCAAAGGAAGGAAACCACCACAGAGCAATTGGAGAAATAAGAGGAATAGAAATTCTGAACAAAGTATGTCCCAGGAGCAGACTGAAATTCCTAAATGCCGTAACTGTGATCGAACTGGACATTATACCAATTCCTGTCCTGAAGAGCGAAGATGTTTCTTGTGCCAGGAGAAAGGACATTTGGCTAGTGGGTGTAAATCTGGAATTAATCGAAAGTTGATGACTCTGAGTGAGCCACCTAAGAAGAAAGAAGGAAGGCCACAAGTGAGGGCTCGAGTGTATTCGTTGGACAAAGTTGATGTGCTTGAAGCAGCAGATGTGATTGAAAAAGGTACTTTACTTATTGCCAATTGCATTGCGACTGTTTTAATTGATCCTGGTGCTAGTTATTCTTTTGCCACCCCCCATTTTATTGCACGAATTCAGGAACATGTTGAACCTGCCCCTAATCGATTTATAATTGCCACACCTATGGGAGAAGAAAGGACAGTAGATTTGGTGTGCCGCAATTGTAAGATTCAGATTGGTTTACTAGTTTTATTAGGAGATTTACTGGCAATGTGATTTAGTGGCTATGACATTATTTTAGGAATGGATTGGTTGCATTGACATCATGCTAAAGTGGATTGTCGAGTTAAGTCAGTACAATTCAAGGAACCAGGAGGCATGAATGTTCATTTTTATGGAAAGAAGAGAGAAATGGAGCAATTATTTATATCTGGTTGGAAAGCCTAGAAGATAATTTGAAAAGGAAGTATTGGATTCTTGGCCTTTTTGTTGAACACTACCAAGACTGCCCCTAAGTTTGAAGAAGTACCAGTAATTTGAGATTATCTAGAAGTGTTTTCATCAGAATTGAAGGAACTTCTGCCTCAACTTGATGTAAAGTTCTCGATAGAGCTCAAACCTGGAACGAATCTAGTATCCAAAACCCCGTATCGTATGGCTCCTACTAAGTTACAAGAATTGAAAAAGCAATTGGAAGAATTGTTGGAGCAGCATTATATACGACCTAGTACGTCACCTTAGGGAGCGCCAATTTTGTTTGTAAAGAAGAAAGATGGAACCTTACTTCTGTGTATTGATTATTGAGGACTGGATGATGTGACTATCAAGAACAAGTACTCGTTGCCCTTGATTGATGAGTTGTTTGACCAATTGCAAGGAGCAAAGTATATCTCGAAGATGGATTTGAGACAAGGTTATTACCAGATCAGGATTAAGGAATCGGCTATTCCAAAGACTGCTTTCAATACTCGTTATGGACACTACGAGTTTATGGTGATGCCATTTGGTTTGACCAATTCACCTGCAATATTCATGGATTTGATGAACAGAATTTCCACCTGTATTTGGATAAGTTTGTTGTTGTCTTCATTGATTATATATTGATTTATTCCAGGACTGAAAAAGAACACGCATCGCATTTGGCTATAGTCTTGCAGCTATTGAAAGAACACAAGTTGTATGCGAAGTTTAGCAAGTGCAATTCTGGCAAGCACGAATGGTTTACTTAGGCCATATTGTTTCTCATCAAGGTTTGGAAGTCAACGCAGCCAAGATTGAAGCTGTTAGTAAATGGAAGCAGCCACGGACACCTACAGAAGTTCGAAGTTTCTTAGGATTAGCAGGATACTACAGAAGATTCATTCAAGATTTCGCTAAGATCGCCTCACCAATGACTACGTTGACAATAATTGGAGAAGCATTTTTTTGGGGTGACAAGAGTGAACGCAATTTTCAGGAACTAAAAAAGAGATTGAGAACGGCCCCATTGTTGGCTCTACCAAAGGAAAAAGTAAAGTTTGAACTCTACACTGATGCTTCTGGAGAAGGTCTAGGAGTTATGCTAATGCAAGAACACCGAGTGGTGGCATATGCATCTCGAAAGTTGAGACCTCATGAAGTGAAGTACCCTACGCACTATTTGGATTTAGTAGCAATTGTTTTTGCCCTGAAGAAATGGCGACACTATTTGTATGGAGTTACATATGAAATCTTCACCGCACATAATAGTTTAAATTATTTTTTCAGCCAGAAATATTTGAACATGCGTCAATGAAGATGGATAGAACAGCTAGAAGAATACAAGTGTCCAATTGTCTATCATTCCAGAAAGGCTAACGTGATAGCAGATGCTCTCAACAGGAATTTTGCCAATCTACTATTAAGAAGTGAAGAAATGGTTACTATGGAAGGGATACTTAACAGCAATGTTGAGATCACCTCAAAAGGTATTCTGTTGTCTCATATCACTGTACATTCCATATTGCAACCCAAGATCAAGGAAACTCAACTGAAGGATGAAGAACTTTTGACAAAATTATCTCGAGAAAGAGATTAACTTCAGAGATTTGAAGACAGACTTATTCAGTTTCGTAATAGGATCTGCATATCGAAAGACCCAGAGTTGAAAAGAATGATGCTTCAGGATGCACACAGAAGCTTGTACACTATGCACCCAAGAGGAACCAAGATGTATAAGGATTTGAAGAATCAGTATTGATGGGAAGGTATGAAGGCAGATATAGCCCGACAGTGCTTGATATGTTAGAAAGTTAAGTTTGAGAGTCAGAGACCTAGAAGAACGCAACAACCTTTTCCGATATTGCAATGGAAGTGGGAATGGTTTACTATGGACTTTGTCACAAATTTGCCTCGCACGAGAGGACAAATAGATGTAATACGGGTGATTGTCGATCGACTGATAAAGACAGCGCATTTTCTACCAGTCATTATGACCTATGCAACTCAGAAGTTAGCTGATATTTACGTACGGGAAGTAGTCCGTTTGTAGGGAATACCTGAGAAAAGTACAAGTGATCGAGATCCACAATTTACCTCTCGAGTTTGGTCAAGGATTCAAGAGAGCTTGGGAACTCGATTACCTTTCTAAACAGCAGCATACCCACAAATTGATGGACAGTCAGAACGTACTATAAAAATCTTGGAGGACATGTTAAGAGCTTGAGCATTGGAGTTTGAACCTAAGTGGTCAGATAATTTGGCTTATGCTGAGTTCGTCTACAACAACAGTTATCAACACTCCATCGAGATGGCCCCATTTGACGCACTTTACGGAAGGAAATATCGATCGCCAAATTTTTGGGAAGAACCAGGAGCTTGAAGACTCATGACACCTGAGCAAGTAGTAGACATTGAGCAAGCTTCACAGATTGTGAAAGTAATATAGGAACGTCTAATGATAGCACAAGATCGACAATGACAATACGCTAATTACCGTAGGAGAGCTTTGAAGTTTGAGAAGGGTGATAAGGTTTTCCTGAAGATAACCCTAGTTTGGAGACTAGGACTCAAAATCAAGTGTGGAAAGTTGAACCCCAAATATCTTGGACCGTTTGAAATTCTCGAACGCATCAGAACAGCCGCATATCGTTTGGACTTACCCTCAGAATTAAGCAGTATTTATGATGTGTTTCATGTCTATCAACTTAAGAGGTACGTTCCGTCACCTGATCATGTTCTTAATAAAGAGCCTGTCAAGCTTTTACCGAATCTGACATATGGAGAACAACTTGTTCGTATTATTGACTGGCAAGTTAAAGAGATCAGAAATAAGCAGATACCAATGGTTAAAGTTTTGTGGAATCATCATGGTTTGAAAGAAGTGAAATGGGAAACGAATGGAGTATATGTGAGAAACACCCTGAGTTGTTTTTTGGCACGTCTACGAATTTCGAGGATGAAATTCCTTTTAGGAGGGAGGAACTGCAACATCTCGATTTTTCCGAAACCGTGGCTTTAGGCTTCCACGAGAATTTTTATTTGGACCGTCGAATTTATTTGATTAATTGCGTTATTTTTTTTGAATGCTTAACTTGACCTATTTCATTGTTTGGTTTGCATTTCCTTTACATGTGCATGGCTAAGAAATCTTTGTCCAAAATTTTTGGAAGAAAGCCAATGCTTTGGCCGATTTTTGGTAGCTTTTCCTAGACAAGAATGTTGGCATTTTTGGGACTAAAGTGGTGAGAGAATGGAAGGGAGCATTTCGGTTGGTGGAATGAAACAAAAAAAAAAAGAAAAAGAAGGAAACATTTTGGTTGAAGAGAAAAAAAAGAGGGGACAAAAGGTGGTAGCATGCATGTTCTTGGATTGGAGAATAGTTGAGGCAGCCTCGAAGTCTCGTCAAAATTTCTCTATAATACTCTCCCTCACTCCACCGATCACACCATTCTCTTCCTGTCCATTTTCTTCTTTTTTCTTCCTTTCTTCAGTCTTCTTTTTCCTTGGCCGAGAGCAGCTCTTCATCGCCATTTTCCTTGGTTGGTTCTTCTTGGTTGCTAGTTAAGAACCATCTTCATCTCTTAGATTGTTCTTTCCTTTTTGTTTTGGTTGCTTGGTTTAAAAAAAAGAAGAAAAGATTAGCAGTAGGAGAAGAAGCTTTCGGGTGAGCTGGAAAAAAAGAGAGAAATGTGATGTTGTGATGATGGGTTTGTTACAGGTTGATATTGGAATGATATGGGTTAATGTTAGTTGAGTT
>JAKNRG010107202.1:7596-17688 GCA_024706555.1 Mandevilla sanderi x Mandevilla atroviolacea | reverse complement strand
CCGAGTTTACCGACTGTTTTCGATCATTTCTGTTTGGATTTGTTAACTAGACTTGGTTTGGCCTTTCTTTCCCTAGTCTTGAGGATTTCCCTATCTTAAACTTTCTTTCATGAGTTTGTTACTTGAAACTCTTTTTGAGATATATAAAAATAGTTCTAAGTGTAAGCTAGTTGTTGAAAGTTGTACTTTATCTGTCACTGAGAGTTCAATTTTGTTAAGGCCAAACGTTTGACATACCTTCTTTAAGTTAAATAAGTTTTTCCATTTAATAGGCATATTAATTGCGGATACACGTTTGAACGTGCGTGTGGATGCACGTTTCATTGTGCGCGTGACCTTGAGAATTAAATGTATCCAATCATTATGTCTGTTTATTTTCACTCTGACGGTTAAGGTTGCATGAGGATGGACATGACTGTCAGATCCGCGGTTACGTCGTTTCAATAGTGAAGTGAGGCGTCAGTTAAAAGATTTTTGAAGAGGCGCGAATGAGTGTATATATATACGGGTAATTTTCCTTCTTTGCTTACTGTCAAGTTTTTGAACTCATCTCTATTTCTTCCCTGCAAATCCTTCCTTGCTGTAAAAAGCTTTCTACCATTGTTGCTTCTCTCTGCACTTCATTACAGTTTATAGAAAGAAACCCAAACCTTTGGTTTGTTTTCAACCTCCATTGTGTTTGTTTTAGTTAGTTTTTCGAGTGTTTTCTGTGTAAACAATTGCTGTTCTGATATGGCTTCTTCCAATGAAGTTTGCTATCGTCATTGTTCGTCGCATTTTTTAAAATTTGTAAGTTTGATCTAAAATGTGGAGGAAAACCGTAACATTGTTGTTAAGGTTGGGGAGGAGGAAGTGATTAGAATTGGGCCAGTTGTGAATAGGAAAGCCCCGAACCTGCCCCCTTCTTTCATCAGATACGAGTGTGGTAGTTATTTTGTAAACTTTCCTTTGGTAGACGAGATTGACCTTTGTATAGGGCAGTGGTATGTCGAGTCGAGAGTGAGGATAACACCTTTTAGTGTAGATTTTCCAGACTTAGCCTATGATGAGGGCCCTCCATTTCATTTAGGCCAACATTCCACCCCAGTCTCAGTTATGAACTCTGATGATAAGTTAGAGAAACTGAGGGAAAAATATGACATTCCTTGGGGTATCAGTTAACCCCAGCAGTTGAGACTGATAGGATTAGTGTTGCCCCTGTTGGCCACCTGTCTTGCTATGAGGGTCAGCTGAAAGCTGGCCTTAGGTTTCCATTGCACCCTCTCTTCGAGGATATAATTAGGTACTTTCATATTCAGTTGGGACAACTGAGTCCAAATGTTATTAGGACGACCATAGGTTTTATAATAATTTGCTGAGCATGTGAAGTCACCATTAGTTTAGAATTATGGCAAAAAATGTACACATTAGGCCAAAAATATAAGAAACGGAAAGGGCACAGGTTTTTTTATATCCAAAAGAGCCCCAAATCTATAAGCTTATGTAATAGTCCAAGTAGTATCCATGGGTGGAAAGACGAGTTTTTCTTTGTCCACCGTGGCAGTTTCATTGCTCGGGGTTTAGTTTGCCCTTGGAGTCTTAAAAAAAACTAAACAATGCCCTCACAGCCGAATCTTTGTATCAGGATGATTATAATGTGTGGGTCAGATTCAGCGAAGAGAAAGCCATCCGAGAGGAGTGAAATCTCAGAATTTTTGAAGCTGCGGGGTTGATAAGGGAGAAACCCTTTGATATAGTGTTATTGAGTAAGGGCTTTTAATAATTTATTTTATTTTTGAATTTAAATTTGTGATTATTATATTAACTCATGTGTTTTACTTTGTACGAAAAAGATTGCTCGGAATGATGATGACCAGGAATAAAGGCCGGGCATTCCAAGCTGTAGAAGTGACTGAGACTGCTGCTCCAAGTCTCGTGCTCGAACTTGTAGGGCCAGTTCTCATTGAAGATTCGGTGGAAGCTCGAGTCTCGAGGACTGCCTCTCCTGAGCCTGAAACTCTTGAAGGTGAGAAGTTTAATAGTGAGGTGGACAGCATCCCCTCAATATTTAAAGGTTACACAGTAGTATATGAGGTTCCTGCTAACCATAGCTATGGCTACTCAACTAGCACTCCCAGGGTGTATTACTTACCTGGGAGAGATTTGACTGATCCTGTTGGAAGAGTGACGAAGAAGAAGAAGACCAAAAGCGCCTCCTCTCCTTTAAAGAAAGGCAACCAGCAACCCTTCAAAAAATCCAAAGGACAAAAGGAACTAGTCATCAAAGAGCCAGTGGCTCAAGAAGTGCCCTCAGTCCAAAGTGCCGAAGTTTTGGGAAAAGGTAAAGAGGTGATTCCCGAGACTATGATGGCACCTTCCTCACCCATTTCACTATCCAGTCCTTTTCACAGCGAAGAGTCGATGGGGGAGATTACACATGTGCCTAAGTGCCAGATCAGGGATGGTGATAGGATCATCCACCCTGATCAAGCTTATGATTTCTTGGGTCAGTTCCGGACCCCTTCTGAAGTCCACTTTTGCAAGAGGATGTCCGATAAGAAGCTGGAGGACACTCTAGCCATTATGAAAATATATGGGTAAGTGTTTTCCTTTTTTCTAAACGTGTTAATTTTCATTTGTTGTGCAGAGTCTATGCTTGGAGACGAAACTATTTCACCGTCTTCTAAAGTAACGGGAAGAAATGGTGGGATTGAGACAGATTGACAAAGAAAGGAAAGAAGCTATAGCCGTTCTCGATTCCACCAAGTCTTAGTTGGCTGAGACCGAGCTTGCATTGGCAAGGCTCACAAGGCTTTGGCCGAAGCTAAGCAGAAAAGGGCTGATAATGAAGCATTGATGCACTTTTAATGCCCAGGCCAACGCTGCTACAGAGTCTCTGGAATGGTCAAACAAACTGCTACACGAGATTGAATCCGAACTCGGGGTTGCTGAAGTCAAATCCGAGCTGTTCAGAACAAAGTATATGGAGGAGAGAAAAGCTCAGAAGAAATGGCAGAAGTAGTCAATACGCTTGGTCAAGCGTTATGAGGACAAAGATGGGCACTTGAACAAAAAGTTTCAAGATGAAGTCTTAACAGACTTCTTCAAAAACAAGAAGTGCCAGAATCTTTGGTTTCGTTTGTCCGAGCCTGTCATTAGGGCCATGATTGATCAGACTCTGGAGTATGTTCGGGAGCAGCACCCCGAGTTTTTCGTTCCCGAGGCTTTGCAAGCATTCTATGAGAAAAGAGAGAAAGTGCTTCCCTTGCCTTGGGAAGTTGATTTTGATGCCAAGAAAGGTTGCAAGCCTTATCCGAGTCCTGCGGCTTTTGAAGAAAAAGAAGAAGAAAAGAAAGAGGAAGAAATTATATCTGAAGCTTCTTCCGATTCTGCTAAGGTTGAAAGGAACTTGGACGAGGACATCCACCGAGTAATGGCAGAGAAATTAGAGGAGATTAATTCCAAAACCAAGGCTAGGGATGAAGCAATCAAAGCTTCTATGAACGTTGGGCCTTTGAGCTTACCCGAGACTCCTTTTTCCCTGACTTGTGAAAAACCTTTGTTTTTGTTTTTAATTTCTTTGTGTTTTGATGTACTTTTGTTTTATATTTGAATTCCATGTAATTTTTACTTGATGAAATGCAAGATCTATTTCAACACTTGTACTTGTGTTATTTTATGGTTGTTCTTTTAGTCTCGTTTTATATTTGACTTTTTATTTGAATTAAATAGTTAGTTTCGTCTTAACATAGTTACGTATATTTGGCGGAGAGTTATGTCCTTATGAAAATATGGGATGAAGAAGTATCATAACTTTGAATGATTCATTGTATTATAAACTGTTCAAGTTACTTAGTCGTAAAATTTGCATTTGTGGACTGTTACACTTAAGGAATTTTACAACATGAAAGTCATTACTTGAATACAAAATTTACAACTTGAAAGTGTCATTTCAATGAAAATCTGGTCTAAGTGTAATACTTGCAGAGATTCATTCCATTCCATGATCGGGAAAGCATTCTTCCTTTCGAGTCTTTTAACCAATAGCTTCCATTAGACAAAACTTTCGCGATCATGTAGGGGCCTTCCCATGTTGCATCTAACTTTCGGTTAGAATTTTGATGGCTAATCTCTTTTGTCCTCAGTACTAAGTCTCCCACTTGGAAATCCGCGAGCTTGACCTTACGATTATAGTACTAGGGCTATCTTCCTTTTGTAGAGTGTTTCATTCTAAGCCACAAGTCTTCTTGTTTCTTCTAATAAATTCGGATTTTCAACTAGATTCTGGTCATTCAAGGTCCCATAAAAGTACTCGATCTTGAATAATGTGCTTCCAATCTCTGCTGGGATCATCGCATTAGTGCCAAAGCATATGTTGAATGGGGACTCCTTGGTTCTTGCGTTTGGTGTAGTTCTGTATGACCAAAGTACACTCGGAAGCTCATCCACCCATTTTGCTTTGGTTGAGTCTAGTCTTTTCTTCAAACCTTGTAAGAGTATTCTGTTTGCTACCTCAGCCAGCCCATTTGTTTGCGGGTGAGCTACTAATGTGAATCTGTGATCAATGTGCAATTCGAAACTAAGGTAACAAAATTCTTGAGAATCAAATTGTCTCCCATTTTCCGTTATTAAAATTTGAGGGATCCCGAACCTGGTGCTAACCTCTTCCCATAAAAAATCTTTCACCTTACGTGCGGTGATTGAAGCGAGAGGTCGAGCCTCTATCCATCTCGATAAGTAGTCAATGGCTACTATCAAGAATTCTCTAGAACCTATAGCCTTCGAAACAGGCCAAAAAGGTCCATTCCCTATTGATAGAAAGGAATTGGGTTACTCAAAGAACTTAATTCCATAGCAGGTAAGTGATGCACATTGTCATGTAATTGGAATTTTTGACATTTCTTTATAAAATCAATCACGTAACTTTCCATAGTGAGCCAGAAATACCCAGCTCGCATTACCATGCGAGTAAGACTTCAAGATCTAATATGGGACCCACAAATATCTTCATGTACTTTATGAAGAATATAATTACCTTCATCTCGGAGCACACCTTTTAGTAATAGACAAGAGAAGGCTCGGCGATATAATTGATTGTCTATGAGCACATACCGAGAGACAGTTGTTTTAAGTTTCTTGGCCTCCTCAGCCTCGTCTAAGAGATTCCCCTCCTGAATATATTCTATAATAGAAGTCATCCAATTAGAATTATTCGCAATACACTGAACTTGAATAAGGTCAATGGATTTTTTATTCAATGGTTCAATCCGAACAAGAATCAGCTTCCGTATTCTCTTTTCTGGGCACGTGTTCAACTTTTATGTCATCATAGTGAAAAGGCTTTGGGCTAAGGAGCCTCATATTCACCATTCACGTGGCCAATTATGACTTGAGAGTCGAGCTTTGCTAAACGATTTTTAATGTGCAAATTTTTTGCTATTTTCAAGCCTGCAAGAAAAGCTTCATATTCAAATTCATTGTTGCTTATAGCAAAATTATACTTCAAGGCATAGTTGAACTTTATACCTTCGGGATTGATCAATATGAATCCCGCTCCTTTATTTTCATTGCCTGCTGAGCCATCGATGTAGAGGGTCCAGCAATCTTGTAAGGTTGAGAGTTTATTACTCTCGTTTGTATTATTTTTAGGTTCATGAATGGTACACTCAAGGATAAAATCCGAAAATACTTGAGCCTTTATTGCCTTCCTGGGCGAATATTGGATGTCAAATTCGGATAGCTCAATTTCCCACTTCATTAGGCGGCCAGCCACTTCTGGCTTGTGCATTATCTGTCAAATAGGCACATTAGTTAGAACATTAATGGTGTATGCCTGAAAATATGGCCTTAGTTTTCTAGCAGTAATGGCCAATCAAGTATGTGCTTTTCAATGGATAAATATTTCGTCTCGACATTTTGAAGCACATGACTTGTGTAGTATACTGGCGTGATACTAGATCCTCAATTGGGACACATGACCGAACTTACGGCTTGAGGTGCTACCGAGAGATATAGTATCAATGTTTCCCCGAAAATTGGAGATCCCAGCAGTAGTGGAGATGATAAATATTTTTTGATTTTTTCAAAAGCTTGATCACACGCGGGGGTGCAATCGAACCCTTTTTGTATTTTTTATTACCTGATAGAATGGAAGAGATCGTTCCCTGGCTTTGGATAAGAATCGACTAAGGGCTGCGATCCTTCCAGTGTGTCTTTGTTCCTCTTTTAAGAATCGGGGGGGGCTGCATTTCCAAGATTGCCTTTATTTTAGATAGGTAGGCTTCTATCCCCCGATGCGAAACCATGAAACCCAAAAATTTCCCGGCCTCTACCCCGAATGCACATTTCTTGGGGTTCAATTTCATGTTATACTCTCTCTTCACCATAAAGGCTTCTTCTAGGTCCTTGAAGAAAGTGTCAAAGGTCTTGGACTTGATAAGAATGTCATCCACATTGGCTTCCATGTTTCTTCCAATTTGTTTTATAAACATTCGATTTATCATATCTTGGAAGTCTGCTCTAGCATGTTTAAGTCCAAATGGCATTCGAGAATAGCAAAAGAGGCCTTGTGGGGTCACAAAGGATGTTATAGCTTCGTCTTCTCTCGCCATCGGAATTTGATGATATCCCTTGTGTGCATCCAAGAAACACAACAAAGGAAATCCCGCTGTTGTGTCTACCAATTGGCCAATTCTCGGCATTGAGAATGGCTTCTTGGGGCTAGCTTTATTTATGGAACTGAAGTCAATCAAACTCTCCATGATCCATCTGGTTTCGGCATAGGAACTGGGTTAGCGACCCATATTGGGAATTGTACCCGTCTGATAATACCGACCTTCAAGAGTTCTGTCACTTCATTATTAATAGCCTCTTGGTTTTCAAAACTCTGTGGCCTTTGTCGTTGAATGACTGGGCGATATTCAGGGATCGACTCCAAGTTTGTGCTCAGTAAAACTTCTTTGTATTTCTCCTAAATCGTTGGAAGACCATGCAAAAATATCTTGAAATTTGGCCAAGAGATCTATCAAATGATGTTTTATTCTTATAGGTAGGCCCTTTCCAACAGTGATTTTTCTCTCAAGATGGATAGCTGAAAGTTGGAATTCTTCTATTCCTCTTGAGGGTTTTATTTTTTCAGGTTCGTCAGTGAACCTGTCTTCTTCTTGTTTCGCTTTTGCAGGGATCTTGGCAATTGCAGCGTGATAGCAAGTGTGACCAAGCTTAATGTCGCCTTTGATAATGTATGCCTGGTCCCGAATTGTAGTGATGAGCTTGTTTTCAAAGGTGTTGACCATGGCTTGCATCATGTTCAGCCCCGATCTTCCAAAGATGATGTTATAAGCAGAAGATTGTCAAGCACTAAAAACTTAGCTTGCTTTTAATAGCCATGGCCTTTGGTCCCCATTCTACTGATAACGATATTGAGCCCAAGGCATAAGTGACATCTCCTGAGAAACCAATAAGGGGTACCCTTTGAGTCTTGGTATCTTAGTCCTCTAAACCCATCGTCTGAAAAGTCTCATAATATAAAATATTTGCTGAGCTTCCTGTGTCAACAAGTATCCTCTTTACCCAGCAATCAGCTATGAGCATAGATACCACTAAGGGATAATCATCACGGAGTACTATTGAATCTGATAATCTCGGCCTTTTGTCTGGGCGGACATCACATTGCGAATGTACGCCCGAGATCATGTTTATTACCCTCGGCTGGACTTCCCGGGCATTTGGCTTCGGTTCTTGTTGTCTATGTGGCTGTTGCGGGGGCGGCCGAGCCTGTGTGACAGCCACAAAATCCTTCAATTGGCCATTTTGAATGGCGTTTTCAATTTCTGGCTGAGGTGATAGCAGTCATTAGTGTGATGCCCAATTTCTTTATGGAAAAAGCAGTATTTTGAAGCATTTTGCCTTTCTGCTGGGGCTTGTAAGGGTCTTGGAGGGGCTAGGATGCCATAACTCTCCACCTTGGTTAATATCAAGGATAGGGGAGCGTTCAGAGGTGTGAAATTTGAATTTTGGGTTAGGCGCGGAGGCCTCTAGTTTGTGTTCGTGAAGTTTCGGTTGTTAGGCTCAGGTCGCCTATTTTGGAACTGTCGCGGAGGTTGTGTTGGTGGATTCTGAGGTGGCAATATGGCTGGGACGGGTTGGTAGGTTGGGGGTTTTTTGAGGCCGAGTGGAAGACTGGTATCCGCCAGTGGGATAATATCGGGAAACAAATGAACGTTGTCCCGAAGCTGACGAGAACTTTCTACTTTCTTCTTCCCTTCTTGGAGTTTTACTTGCCTCCTTGGTTTCGGCCTTCAGAATTTCTTCCCTTTCCAACTTCCTTAAAGCTTTCTTAGACTTCTCCAGTTCCTCCCCCTTTATCCATTTACAAACCTTACCCAATAGCTCCAAAGTGGACTTTGGCTGTAAAATACCGAGCTTGTTGGAATATATACCCGGTCATAAGCCAATTCAGCATACATCTTCTCATCACTGTCTTGTACTTGAAGTGCTTCATCATTAAACCTCTTCAAAAAAATTGCTAAGAGACTCATCTTTGAATTGCCGAATATTCTGCAAGTGTGCTCTCGGCTTCTTCTGAAGTCAGCTCCTAGTAAAATACTACAGAAACATATGGCCTAATTGGGTGAGAGAGCGAATAGAAGTGGCTAGAATAGAGGCAAACCAATCTAAGGCCTGTCCCGAGGGGGTCCTTGCAAAACACCTACACAATAGCATGTCATCAGCAACATGCATTACCATAGAAGTAGTGTAATGTTTAAGATGATCCTCGGGGTCAGTTGAACCCTTTGTATTTGTCCATGAGTGGAATTTTGAAACCACTAGGAAATGGTGCCAATTGATACTCTTCCTTTAATGGATTTGATTCAAGAAGGTTCTATTGTTGTTTTGGCAGATGCATTTAGGCAATACCATATTCATCTCTGTTTGCAATTTTTTAGCTTTGTCCATGAGCTCGGGATTGACAATGTTTGAAGGGGTAGGGGAAATAGAAGGTTTGTCTGAGGCTCGCAGATTAACATTAGAGGAGCCTTCTTCCTCTTCCAATTCAACAATTTTCTGAGGGATGTGTTTGGAGGCTTGCTTAAACTTAAGGAACTCTTTCAATTTAGTGAGATGGTTAGCTAACAACTTTTGAACTTCCTCGTCGAATTCCGCTGGTTCTAATCTCATCAAACCTTCCAAGCCAGCTAGGCGGTCTCGCTTCATATATCTATCGAAAGTGGAACACCCAACGTTAGTCGAGCCTTAGGGAGGAGCACTTGCTCGGGATGTAGATAATAGTGGTTTGTCTTTAGACTTAGCCTCAAACAGAGGAGGCTTGTGGAGTTCCAAGGTGGGTAGAAAAGGTATTTAGACTGTGGATGTCGCTCTCGATATAGAGTATTAGCCAAGAGACGCGGGGAAGGGACGTGAGAGGCGTCTTCCCGCAAAGCACTGACAGCGGCATGTCTAGTGCGAGCAGCCATTTAGAATCGGGGAGTAAGATGAAAGTAAGTTGTTTGGTATTTTCGAGCTTAGTGGGCGCTAACATGATGTTGCATAAACTCCTGACTAAAACTGGACCTGCAAAGACTAAGAAGAGAACAAGGATTGTACTCGAGTCTCCCTTCAATGCTAAAGTCAGTATCGCTCTCAAGGGTGTAGAGAGAGAAATATTGCAAGGGGTCAAAAGCAACGTACCTGAAATCTGAGATGTGGAAGCCTATTTATAGGTGCGAAGGAGACAGTGGAAAGGAGATGGGTCTCATGGGTCTGTCATCCTGGCTAACTGGGCCGCAAGGTTCACATAATGTGAAAGCCCAAGATGATTTATTTTAAGTATACATCAGTAATTTTCGATACAATAGAAAATTTTGTTCCAATAACATTAAAAGTTAATTCTTTTGTAATCATTGTCCTTAAAAATATATCATTCAAAACAATAAATCATTATAAATACACTAATAACTCTATCTTAAATTCGAATTTGGAAATTTTTCTTAAATTATCATTATCCTCCCAACTCTATTTGAAGAAATTGGAGAAATTTTCTAAACTAACAATTTCCTAAAATTTTCAAGCCTCATTAAATTCCTTGATAAAGGTAATAATCCTTCCACAATG
>JAKNRG010107176.1:0-10777 GCA_024706555.1 Mandevilla sanderi x Mandevilla atroviolacea | reverse complement strand
GATAGGGGGAAAAGGTTTTAGAGGGGTGCGGTAGTGTGGAGGACTGATTTCTTTTTGTGTGTGTGATGACGATTGACAAGTGACGATGGAAAGGCTTGAGATCACCTTTAGAATTCAATATGTGAAAACTCTGCATGCATGCATGAGTTCTTCTGCTACTACATTTATGTACATTGCTCCGTAAAAAAAATAAATTTCTCCGTTCGGAATTGAAGTCTCTTTTTATAAATTGAAGATCTTTTTTTATATAGAAATGAGACTTCAATTTTGGACGAAAAGAATAACTTTTTTTCCTAAAACTATTTTGGTGGTGATGGATAGTAACATAGAGATCCAACAAGGTTAGGTCGATAATTCAATGTATAATATCCTTTCATCTAATTCAAATACCTTGCCAAATCTCTTTTCTTTTGGCTCAACTTTTAAAGGAATTTATATTGGCCGCTCCACCCCTCTCTCTCTCCTTCTTCTTCCCCAAACCAGATCTTCCCTATTTCTGGGGAAATGTTACTCAGTAGCCACCCAAAAATCAGTTGATCCGTGGCATGCCAATTGATATATTCTGGATTAGAAGTGCCACCTGAAGTTAAAGTTTCTTCAGGAGCAACAGATGTTCTAGAAACAAACCCATGTAGATTATTACCCTTTAGAATGGGTAAGATCATAGCTTCCTAGAACAGAAAGTTGTGTCTCTCTAACTTGAAACAGTTGAAGGCAGAGAGAACATTACCTAAGTTGGTGTTTTTGATGGCATTTGGCTATTGTGCCTGATAAGTTTTCTCAGTAACCGGATCAGTCATGAGTGGCTTACTGCTCTGATACCAAGTCAAAATAATGATGAGAATATGAAATGAGCAACACCAACTTAATCAAAGGCAATGAATGTTTAGTTATATTTCATTAATAAAGTGGTGAATCTTTATATAGTACAATAGAGGCGGTGCCTCATTGATCAAAGGGCCAAAAATATATACACTTGTCAAGGATCAAGATAGTTTGTTATACATAGTACTAAGTGATTGGCTCATCATTGCAGATTGAGCTGCATTTTTTATATTCCCTCTGATTCTGTAGGATGAATTGGAACACCCATGTACAGTTCTGAATACATCAGCTGCCAAATGATTTGGAGCTCAACTTGGATTAATAGGATGTTGACTTGGATGCACATAATGAAAAGAAAGACGAAATGAGCAACACCAACTTAATCAGAGGCAATGAATGTTTTGTTATATTTCATGAATCATTTGGCGAATCTTTATATAGTACATCAGAGGCGGTGCCTCATTTATCAAAGGGCCAAAAATATATACACTTGTCAATGATCAAGATAGTTTGTTATAGATAGTAAAAAGTGATTGGCTCATCATTGCAGATTGAGCTGCATTTTGGATATTTCCTCTGATTCTATATGATGAATTGGACCACCCATGTGCAGGTCTAAATACATTAGCTGACAAATGATTTGGAGCTCAACATTGATTAATAGGATGCTGACTTGGATGCACATTGAGATGTATTTCTTCCTTAGTAGCATTCTTAACTGCTTCCCGCAAACTGGAGGGACATTGTGTAACTCCAAGTTTGGAAATAAGATAAGTGAACCTCCCATGAGAGAGAGGTCTAGTGAGACAATCTGCAACTTGCTCTGAGGAGGTAACATACAGAACCTTTACTTGCTTGCTAATCACTAGGTCTCTAATAGAGTGTAAGTCTATTTCTATATGTTTTGTCCGTGCATGAAACACTGGGTTGGATGCTAAGGCTGAAGCACTAACATTGTCACACCAGATAATTTGGACAGAGGAGATAGCAAGCTTGAGCTTTTTGAAAAGAGATAAGGTCCAGCAAATTTCAGCAACAAGAAAAGCTAGTGCTCGATATTTAGACTCAGCACTGGATCTGGCAACAACAGATTGTTTCTTTGAGGACCAAGACGCTAAAGTGTCACCAAAAAATAGACAATATCCCCCTACACTCTTCTTGTCATCAGGACAACAGGCCCAATCTGCATATGAGAAACCTACCAGATCTAGATGCTTTGAAGGTTTGATATGCAAACCAAGGTGTTGTGTACCTTTGAGGTACCTCAGGACTCTCTTTGGGGCTGCCAATGAACATCAGTGGGAGATTTAAGGAACTAACTCAGTTTATTTACAATGAATGCTATATCTAGTCTGGTGTGAGTTAAGTACTGTAAGGCTCCAACAACACTTTTGTAAGGCTTAGGATCAGAAAGGGAAACCCCATCAAAGACTGAGAGTGTCTTGTTCACTACTGCAGGGGTAGAGCAGGGTTTGCATGAGCCTAATTGTAACATATCAAGAAGATCTTGTATGTATTTGGCTTGATTTAGGTAGAATCCATTAGGACCCTTTGTGATATGAAATCCAAGGAAGTAATATTTTGGTCCTAAGTCTTTAAGAGCAAAGACTCTACTCAAAACTTTTACAAAGCCCTGTAATAGCCTCGTTGAATTTCGAGAGAGTAACATATCATTAACATAAACCAGCAGCAGAAGTATTTGTCCTTTCTTCCTGAAAATAAAGAGTGAAAAGTCACTCTTACTATTAATGAAGCCTTGTGAGATCAGAAAAGTTTTCTACTTGTCATACCAAGCTCTAGGAGCTTGTTTTAGGCCATAGAGAGCCTTGTGTAGCCTGCACACATGATCAAGGAAGAAGGAATTGATAAAACCCTCTGGTTGGTCCATGAACACTTCTTCAGCAAGAAATCCTTAAGAAAAGCGTTGTTAACATCTAGTTGTTGTGTTGGCCAATTAAACGTAGCAGCCAATGTCAAAATGATCTTGATTGTTGAGGGCTTAGTAGCTGGATTAAAGGTCTCAAAGAAATCAATCCCTGGATTTTGATGGAAACCTTTGGCCTCTAGTCTAGCCTTGTGTTTTAGAATGGAAACTTAGTTTTGAACACTCAATTATTGCCTATAACTTTCTGATTTTTCTTTCTGGGAACCAGAGACCAAGTCTGATTCCTTTGCAAAGCCAGAAACTCTTCCTTCATTGCATTATACCATTGTGATTGAGAAAGAGCCTCTTTTACAGTCTAGGGTTCCTTTGCTTCTGCTCTCAAAACAGCAGTACCAACATAAGGTATCTTAGGCTTGAAAATTCTTAACTTACTCCTTGTGACCATAGGATGACATGTAGGATGTTCTGGTTGAATACTCAAGCTAGATGAATGTATGTCAGGTAAAACAAGTGAAATGGGCGAAGATGAGACAGAAATGGATTGTCTGGGTGATGTACCTGTTGCAGCATGCTGAACTCCTGATGATTGAATTGAGTAGGTCCTCTCTCTGGAGTCATCAGCTATTGAAGTAGAAGGAATTGAAAGAGCATAGGGAATGACAATAACTGAGAGTAGGCTACTAGAGGTACAATCTTTGGATTGAGAGGAGAAAACAGATGTGAAGGGAAAGTCTTGAGGATTAAAAACTGCAAGCCTGGACACAAAGACTTTTCCAGTGGAAGATAAGCACATATAAGCTTTGTGCAGAGTACTATATCCTATGTACAGACATTTTTTAGTATGAAAGCTAAATTTGAGGTTATTGTGTGCCTTCAGATAAGGATAGCAAGCACAATTAAAAATGCTACTAAGGAAAAAATATAGCTCAGTGTGCATCCAAGTTAGCATACTATTAATCCAAGTTGAGCTCCAAATCATTTGCCAGCTGTTGTATTCAAACTTGCACATGGGTGGTCCAATTCATCCTACAAAATCATAGGGAATTTCCAAAATGCAGCTCAATCTGCAATAATGAGCCACTCATTTTGTACTATCTATAACAAACTATCCTGATCATTGACAAGCGTATATATTTTTGGCCCTTTGATCAATGGGTATATAAAGATTCACCAAATGATTAATGAAATATAACTGAACATTCATTGCCTCTGATTAAGTTGGTGTTGCTCATTTCATCTTTCTCTTCATTATTTTAACTTGGTATCAGAGCACTATGCCACCCATGGCTACTGATCCAGTTATTGAGAAAACTTATCAGGCATAACCGCCAAATGCCACCAAAAACACCAACTTAGGTATTGTTCTCTCTGCCTTCAACTGTGTCAAGTTAGAGAGACACAACTTTCTGTTCTAGGAAGCTATGTCTTACCCATTCTGAAAGGTAATATCTATATGGGTATGTTTCTGGAACATCTGTTGCTCCTGAAGAAACTTTAACTTCAGGTGGCACTTCTAATCCAAAATACATCAATTGGCATGCCACGGATCAACTGATTCTTGGGTGGCTGCTGAGTAACATTTCCCTAGAAATAAGATGTCCGTTAATAAACTGTAAGACCTCCCAACAACTGTGGCAGTCTATTA
Source organism: Mandevilla sanderi x Mandevilla atroviolacea (assembly GCA_024706555.1). NCBI lineage: Eukaryota > Viridiplantae > Streptophyta > Magnoliopsida > Gentianales > Apocynaceae > Mandevilla > Mandevilla sanderi x Mandevilla atroviolacea. Next base: position 6,422 of record JAKNRG010107176.1, on the reverse strand, counting down.
AGTGTCTTGTTGGCACATATTCAAAGTCAAGAATCCTATTCTTTAAGGGAGAATTGTAGAGGACTAGGAGAGGGGGACTAAAAATTGATGAGTACTTGAATAAAATGAAGGAGATAGCAAATAACTTAGCCATTGTTGGCAGTCCTATTGCTCTTGAGGATCTGTTTTCTCAGATTCTTGTTGGATTGGATGCTGAATACACCCCTATAGTAGTTCCAATTGAATCTAGAGAAGGCTTGACTTGGATGGAGTTTTAAGTCTTTGCTTCTCACATTTGAAAGCAAACTTGAGCAACTTCACTTATATAGCAATTCCAATCTACCTCAGATGATAGCTAATATAGCAGTTCACAAAGACAGTCCTAAAGGTCCTACATCAGGGGACATGACCTATAATGGGAGGCCTAATTTCAAAGGAAAAGGAAGCAGGTTTTGTGGCAGAGGAACAAATATTTTTCCTCTAACAAACCTACTTGTCAGCTGTGCAACAAAGTAGGCCATGTTGCAGGAAATTGTTTTCACAAATTTGATAGGAATTTTGGGTCCCCTTATGACTTTGGAGAAAGAAACAACACAATGGGGAATAGAGGAGGAAGTTCTAATTCTGATTTCTTAGCCTTTATTGCTTCCCCTGAATTAGTCGATGATTCTTCTTGGTTTTTAGATAGTGGTGCAACCAGTCATGTTGTTTATGATGAAAATCTGTCGGATCAGAAAATAGCTTACACTGGTAATCAAAAACTTGTAGTAGGAGATGGTAAGGCCTTAAACATTCTTCATACTGGTAACTTGTCTCTTCCCTCATATGATCAGCCTCTTGCTCTTCAAAATGTTTTTCATGTCCCTCAAATCAACAACAATCTCCTTAGTGTTTCTCAACTTACCAAAAACCATGATGTTTTAGTTTGCTTTAATTCTGATCAATTTTTTGTGCAGGACACCTCAACAGGGTAAAAGCTGTTGGAAGGGAAGACTGAGAATGGTCTCTACATCATAAGTCACAAATGCAACAACTCATCTAGTCAACCCAGAGCCTACTCAGCTACAGTCACTAAACTGGTAGTGCTAGGTAGCTGTGGACCAGATTGGTTAAATAGGAGTTACAACAAGAATTCTTTGGAATTCGATATATAACTAAGTGGATTGATAGAAATTTGGGGAAATAGTGGAATAATTCTTCTATTGAGATGAGTTGGAATACTAGTTTTCGTGAATCTATTTCTCACTCATAGAGTTTGAGAAATTCAACACTTTTTAAGGAAGATTTCGTTTTATCTCATTTTAATTTTATATTGAATTTCTACAACTAGGTGCCAGATTATGATCATCATGTATCTGGAAGGGGTGGTTTGGGTTTTGGCATAGGTCACCCCACTGTTAAAGTTATTTCTAAAGTTTTGAATGCTTGTAATGTGTCCAAAATCAATACTATTTCCAATTTTTTTTGTGAATCTTGTCAATATGGAAAATTACATAAACTTCCTATCTCCTTATCCTCTTCCTTTGCCAAACAACCACTTGAGCCAGTGCATACAGATTTATGGGGCCCTGCTCTAGTGGTGTCAACATCAGGTTTTAGATATTATGTAATCTTTGTTGATGATCATACTCGTTACACTTAGATTTACCCCTTTAGAGCTAACAATGAGACACTTGCTGCCTTTTCTTCTTTCAAAATCATGACAAAAAAACGATTTGATACCTCTATTAAGTTATACAATCTGACTTTGGTGGTAAGTTCCAACCAATCATTAATCTTGCCAACAAACTTGGAATTCAAACCAGATTGTCTTGCCCTTACACTTTTCAGCGAAATGGAAGAGAAAGCATAGACAAATAGTTGAATTAGGTCTGACCCTTTTAGCTCAAGCTAAGATGCAACCTATTAGTGGGACGTTTTTCAGACTGCTATCTATCTGATAAACAAACTACCAACTCCACTCCTAAAGGATAAGAGCCCTTTTGAAACTCTATACCATAGGTTACCAAATTACAGCATTCTACAACCTTTTTGTAGTGTTTTCTATCCTTATCTAAGGACACACAATGACAACAAATTTAGCTTTCATACTAAAAAATGTGTGTTCATAGGATATAGTACTCTGCACAAAGGTTATAAGTGTTTATCTTCCACTGGAAAAGTCTTTGTGTCCAGGCATGCAGTTTTCAATCCTCAAGACATTCCTTTCACATTTGTTTTCTCCTCTCAATCCAAAGATTGTACCTCTGGAAGACTATCCTCAGCTGTTGTCATTCCCTGTGCTCTCTCAATGCCTTCCACTTCAGTAGCTGATGACTCCAGAGAGGGCTCCTTCTCAATTCAATCATTAGGAGTTTAGCATGTTGCAACAGGTACATCACCCACACGATCCATTTCTGTCTCATCTTCATCCATTTCACTTGGTTTACCTGACATACATTTATCTAGCTTGAGTATTCAACCAGAACAGCCTACATGTCATCCTATGGTCACAAGGAGTAAGTTAGGAATTTTCAAGCCTAGGATACCTTATGTTGGTACTATTGTTTTGAGTGCAGAAGCTAAGGAACCCAGATTGTAAATGAGGCTCTATCTCAATCACAATGGTATAATGCAATGAAGGAAGAATTTCTGGCTTTACAAAGGAATCAGACTTGGTCTCTGGTTCCCTGAATGAAAAAATCAGAAAGTTATAAGCAACAAGTGGTTGTTCAAAACTAAGTTGAAGCCTGATGGTTCCATAGGCTAAACTAGTGGCCAAAGGTTTCCATCAAACTCCAGGGAATGATTTCTTTGAGACCTTTAATCCAATTTTTAAGCCCTCAACAATCAAGATCATTTTGACATTAGCTGCTATGTTTAATTGGCCAATACAACAACTAGATGTCAATAATGCTTTTCTTAATGGTCTTCTTGCTGAAGAAGTGTTCATGGAGCAACCAAAGGGTCTTTATCAATTCCTTCTTCCCTGATCATGTGTGAAGACTACACAAGCCTCTCTATGGCCTAAAACAAGCTCCTAGAGCTTGGTATGACAAGTTGAAAACTTTTCTGATCTCACAAGGCTTCAGTAATAGTAAGAGTGACTCTTCACTCTTTATTTTCAGGAAAAAAGGACAGATACTTCTGTTGTTCGTTTATGTTGATGATATGTTACTATCTTGAAATTCAATGAGGTTATTACAGGGCTTTGTAAAGGTTTTGAGTAGAGTCTTTGCTCTTAAAGACTTAGGACCAGTACATTACTTCCTTGGATTTCATATCACAAAGGGTCCTAATGGCTTTTATCTAAATCAAGCCAAATACATACAAGATCTTCTTGATATGTTACAGTTAGGCTTATGAAGCCCTGTTCTACCCTTGCAGTAGTGAACTAGACACTCTCAGTCTATGATGGGGTTTCCTTTTCTGATCATAAGCCTTACAGAAGTGCTGTTGGAGCCTTACAGCACTTAACTCACACCAGATCAGATATAACATTCATTGTAAATAAACTGAGTCAGTTCCTTAAATCTCCTATTGATGTTCATTGGTAGACCCTAAATAGAGTCCTGAGGTACCTCAAAGGTACACAACACCTTTGTTTGCATATCAAGCCTTCAAAGCATCTAGATCTGGTAGGTTTCTCAAATGCAGATTGGGCCTGTTGTCCTTATGACAAGAAGAGTGTAGGGGGATATTGTCTCTTCTTTGGTGACACTTTAGTGTCTTGGTCCTCAAAGAAACAATTTGTTGTTGCCAGATCCAGTGCTGTGTCTGAATATCGAACACTGGCTTTTCTTGTTGATGAAATTTGCTGGATGTTATCTCTTTTCAAAGAGCTCAAGCTTGCTATCTCCTCTGTCCCGATTATCTGGTGTGACAATGTTCGTGCTTCAGCCTTAGCATCCAACCTAGTGTTTCATGCACAAACAAAACATATTGAAATAGACCTACACTTTGTTAAAGACATGGTGATTAATAGCAAGTAAGATTTTGTATGCTCCCTCCTCATTGCAAGTTGCAGATTGTCTCACTAGGCCTCTCTCTCATGGGAGGTTCACTTATCTTATTTCCAAACTTGGAGTTACACAATGTCCCTCTAGTTTGTGGGAGGCGGTTAAGAATGCTACTAAGGAAGAAATACAGCTTAGTGTGCATCCAAATTAGCATCCTATTCATCCAAGTTGAGCTCCAAATCATCTGCCAGCTGATGTATTCAGACCTGCACATGGGAGGTCCAATTCATCCTATAGAATTAGAGGGAATACCCAAAATGCAACTCAATCTACAATGATGAGCCAATCACTTTGTACTATCTATAACAAACAATCTTAATCATTGACAAGTGTTTATATTTTTGGCCCTGTGATCAAGGAGGCACTGCCTTTGATGTAATATATAAAGATTCACCAAATGATTAATGAAATATAACTTAACATTCATTGCCTCTGCCTCTAATTAACTTGTTGTTGCTCATTTCATCTTTCTCTTCATTATTTTAACTTACTAAGCCTTAGCCATTGATTTTTTGCTTATAGATAATACTCCTTGAGAGGTCTTGATCCTGTAAAAGAAAGAATTTTGATAGCACAATCATTAGGAAAACGGATTGTGCTGATATTTTCTAGTATAGTTTTGTAGTAGTTACGTCCAATTGAACACTTTTAAGTGGGAAAATATAACAGATTAATTCATCGTGAGCATTCTGGTCTATTATTTTGCTATTTTCATGTGTGCATGTTCTTTTTGTGTTTTGTGTATATTCTCCCTCTTTCCCTCTCTCCTCTTTCCCTCCGTGTCATGGTAACAGCCTCCATATAGGTTTAGTTCAGATTCTTGCGACGCTGATTGCCATTGTGATGGCTCTCTTATATCAATGGAAGTAGCAAAATGTAGTAAAGAAAACACTACATGAATCCTTCATGGCATATTCATAGTGTAGACATTTTTATTTAATACAACATAGAAGTGAGAAGACATTGTACAATGAAAAATGGAAGGCAATGGACAAAAGTAAACATATTAAGAAGCAGAGAAAGATGATCAATCAGAATCATCTCTGGGGTTGATCTTCTTGTTCTTGTCATTCTTGAATATTTCAGCTGCTTTGGTGGCCATCTGTTTTTTCACAAATTTCTTCTTCGCAAGAATTACAGTTGCTCCCTTGTTGTCATTGAGGCATCTCCAGGTTCCATCACGATCACCATTTTGGTCTGTCATGGTCGTTCCAGTTATGAATCTGCTTGTGTTTTGTATTTGTGAAGTTTGTATATATAGTATAGAAGAGGAAATTTGTGTTGTTTCTTTCATGTAAGTTGTTGATTTCTTGCTCCATTCTGATGGTTGTTGTGTGGTAGTGTGATTCGGGTGTGGTGGTATGAATGACTGATTTGTGTGTATGTCTGTGATGACTGATGAGGGAAAGGTTTCAAGGTGGTGTGTATCTGTGTGTCTAACTAATTTAATTGATTATAATTCTTCCTTTAGCTCGTAATTAATTAATGTGTGAGTGAGTGACAGGGGGAAAAGGTTTTAGAGGGGTGTGGATGAGTGATTTGTGTATGATGACGAGTGACAAAGAGGGAAAGGCTTGAGAGGGGCATGGAGGTGTGTATTTGTGTGTCTTAACTAATTCATCATAATTGTTTATGTAGTGGTGTGGATATGTGTGTAATTTTGTGGTTTTCTGTGTATACCAGCAAGTTTTAACTTAACATCACTTTAGAATTGTGGCAGCAAGAAAAATTTGCATTTGTAAGTTCAGTATCTGTCTGCATATATGAATTCTTCAGTTATGTATATGTACAGTGCTGCATCACAAAAATCGTCTACAAATGATTCTTGAAAGAATGTTGTAAATGGAATAATTCCACCACGCCTCATCAACAACCTTAGTCAGTCAGAGTTGTAAAGGTTTGCCCACAGGGGCACAACTCAGTGGTAAATGTTACGGTGACGTGGGGCGAGAGCCTCCGACGACGCAGGTTCGAATCCTCGCAAGAACTAAAGGGTCGAATCTTGTTGGTCCTCTCCCGTAGTAGGCAGCCATTGAGGCATATCCTTAATTTACAATCTGTCTGGTCAAGGGCCTCTGACACAAGCAGTGGGGTTCGACTTCGGGACTTCCCTCGCCCAAGACTTGTAAAGGTTTTCAAATGACATTTTACATCATAAACAACAACACAACAATCTGTCTGGAAGTAGAGGTTCAAGCAAAAATAAATAAATATGATTGCAGCAATTAAACTTAGCATGGTTAAGTTCTCCATTGCATTGCATCTCTTAATCCACCCAAATCCCAATAGAACCGAGGTAGGTAGCACAATTTTCAGTCGAATGTGCAAAATTTTGCTACTTTAAGGTTTTAGAGGGTAATTCTATTAGATACTCTCTTTCTATTTCTAAAAATATTTCAAAAATATAAAAGAAATAATTTTAAAAAAAAGAAGAAAGATTTACAT
>JAKNRG010107126.1:406-15924 GCA_024706555.1 Mandevilla sanderi x Mandevilla atroviolacea | reverse complement strand
AAGCATGGCGGTGTGGGTCGTTTTCAATGCAAAAGCTTGATGATTTGTTCTATAAAATACTTTTTGTAACGGAGGCATCTGTGGATTATGTTGTCGACAATGGCCCCTGGCTCTATTGTTACACGCATGAGGTTGGTGAGAAACTTATCAGAATACTGGGGAACTGTTGCGCGTGGCAAATCTGTAAGGAAAAGCCGGCGGGAGAGAAGTTTTTTCGGATTCGTGGCTTGATTACACTGGCTAAATCGTTACGTCAGTGTATTAGACTCAAGACACCCGATGGGGTAGTCCGTATGGCGTTATTCAAATATGAAAGACTACCCACTTTCTGCATCAAATGTGGTGTCATTGGACATAGATTTCGTGTCTGCGAGATCTTGGGTGAAGCAGATGATGTGAAAGAAATGGACTATGGCCCATGGCTTGGCGGGGTGGACAACAAAAAATTTGATAGTCTTGGGACTGTCTTTGTTGAAGCCTCAAAGGGAGAAGACATGGGATCTGAGGTCCCTAGCAACTCGGCAATACCCTCAAGGATGGAGTTAGGACCCCCTCAAGCTGTTACTCCCAGGAAACGAACCTTGGATTTCTCTCAAGAAGGGATCCCAATGGCACAAAATGAGATCACCCCCAAAAAACATAAATCAATAACGGTGGAGGCTGCAACGCAGCCCCACCGATACCAATGAGTTGCTTGGCCTGGAATTGCCTAGGATTGGGGTACCCTCGGGCAATTCGGGAATTGAAGGACCTGGTAAGAAATACAAACTCGCAAATTGTATTTGTGAATGCGAAAATTCAGAAGGTTCGAAGAAAGCTTGGTTTTCAAAATGGTTTAGCGGTAGACAGAGTGGGATTGAAGGGTGGGCTAGCGCTCCTCTGGAAGAATCAGATTGATGTGGCTCTACAGAGTTTTTCATCTGGCTATATAGACGTGCTGGTGCGAAATTGGTGGAATAGGGAGAATGTTTTTTTGACTGGTTTTTATGGACATCCTGAAGCCACAGAAAGGGTCCATTCGTGGGAATTGTTGCGACGGCTACGAAGCCGGCGTTCCCTACCTTGGCTCTGTCTTGGTGACTTCAATGAAATTCTACATCCTCGGGAGATTCGTGGCTCCCATGAGCGCCCAAATTACTTGATCAGAAATTTTCAACAAGTGGTGGACGACCTTCTCTTCTCGGAGGTACCTATGCAAGGACCGGAATTTACGTGGTGGAACAAAAGAGAGGGGACACATGCAACCTGGGTCAAATTAGATCGCGGTTTCAGAAACTCTCAGTTAAAACACATTGCTCCGTTGATGTCTATCAAATCCCTTGCTACCAGCAACTCTGACCACCGTGCATTGTTCTTCACTTGCCTCACATCCGAGTAGTGTAGACAATAGACAGCGTCGGAAACCCAAAAGAATTGAACCATGGTGGTTTACTGAGGAGGGCTGTCTGGATATCATCAAGAGTCAATGGCTAAGGACTTCAGGGGTGGAGTTACAAGAAGTTTGGGAAGTTGACTAACAAAGTTAAGGAGGCCAGGAAGACGCTTCAAACTGTGTTGTGTACTTCGCAGGATGCTGCTCAGATAAAAGCTGCACAACTGCAGTTGGATGAGGCACTGGGGTTGGAGAATGAATATTGGCAAACAAGGTCACGATCGAATTGGCTAGCTTGTGGCGATATGAATACGGCGTACTTACATCATCACTCCAAACAACGAAAGAACAGAAATTTCATTGAAGCCATAAGTGATGGCCAAGGCCAAGTTTTTACTACACATGAGGACATTGAACGGTTAGCGGTGGAGTACTTTCTACTTTGTTCTCAAGGGAGTCTGTCCAGGAGGAATATGATGAGACGTTTGCAGGTGCACGGTTCACAGCTTTGTCTGAAGAAGCCGCGGCGGAGCTCGCAAGGCTTTTCGAGCAGAGGAAATAGTCCAAGCGTTGAAAGGCATGCATCCCTCCAAATCCCCTGGACCGGATGGATATCATGCATCTTTCTACCAGAAGTGCTGGCATCATGTACACCAGGATGTTTCTAGTATTGTCTTGGGCTGCCTGAATGGTATCTACTAATTGGCTGAACTTAATGAAACTTTCTTAGTGCTTATCCCCAAAGTTAAGAAGCCGATGCACATGACAGAATTCAAACCCATTAGCCTATGCAACGTCATTTATAAACTTGTCTCAAAAGTCATCGCTAATAGGATTAAACATGTTCAGGGGACTATCATTGATCCTGCCCAGAGTGCTTTTGTCAAGGACAGACTGATCACAGATAATGTTATAGTGGCAAATGAGGCTTTCCACAGTATTAATATAGCAAGGAGCAATGCGCCCTCGGACTATATTGCTGTTAAGTTGGATATGTCGAAGGCTAACGATAGAATTGAATGGAACTATCTGGTTTGGATCTTACAGAAGATGAACTTTCCAGCTTCAATGATCTCTTTAATCCAGAGATGTGTCTCATCAGTTTCATTCCAAGTCTTAGTCAATGGAATACCTTCTTCAGTTTTCCACCCAACACGAGGTATACGCCAGGGAGATCCCCTTTCTCCTTACTTATTTGTGCTATGTGCTGAGGGCTTTGTGGCTTTGATCAGAAGTGCAGTCCGAAATGAGTCTTGGGGTGATCTGCGGATTGGTAATCATGGACCAACTATTTCCCATATGTTCTTTGCAGATGACAGTTTGTTATTTATGAAAATCCAGGAGAATACTCCCTCAGTTTTAAAATCTGTTCTCGGGGCTTATGAGAAAACGTCGGGCCAACAAGTGAACATACAGAAGTCCTCAGTATATTTCTCGAAAGGTACCCAGGAACATGTGCGAGTGAGACTACTTCGGGAGCTAAATATGTCCCAATGCCAGGGCACGGGTAGATAGCTGGGTCTTCCTTACATGATTGGCAGGTCCAAGAGAGCTATCTTTGGCTATCTTAAAGATCGTATTTGGAAAAAAACTCACGGGTGGAAGGAGAAACTACTTTCTAAGGCGGGTAAGGAGGTGCTTATCAAGTCAGTTTTGCAAGCTATTCCAACTTATGTCATGTCACTATACCAACTTCGTAAAAAGTTATGTGAGGAAATGACATCCTTAATCAGAGGTTTCTGGTGGAAGTTTTCCGAGGCCGGCAAAGGCATCAGTTGGGTTGCATGGGACAAGTTATGCCAACCAAAGGAGGAAGGTGGCCTCGGATTCAGGAACCTACAAGTATTTAATCAGGCCATGTTGTCTAAACAAGGATGGCGTGTTATTCAGGAGCCTTCTTCTTTGGCTTCCCAAGTTCTACGTGCCAAATACTTCCCAGATGGAGATTTCTTAACCTTCTCGATTGGAACTAAGCTTTCTTTCCTTTGGAGATCACTCATATATGGATGGGAGTTGCTGAGGAAAAGCATTAGGTGGAGAGTTGGTAACGGAAATTGCATACGTGCCTTTATAGATCAATGGTTACCTGTACCGAACTCCTTTAAACCTGTTACACAAAACTGGTTCTTATCACATAGCATGAAAGTAGCTGATTTAATGACAACTGGTGGATGGAAAATCTCATTGCTTGATCAATTGTTCCTGCCGCAGGATAAGGAATGATCATGCAAATACCTTTGAGTCCAAGACAGGGAGATGACTGTTTTGTCTGGCATTATAATCCTCGAGGAAGATTCACAGTTGCTCTAGCCTATAAGTTGGGGATGAATATTAAAAACACTGAACATGAAGCTTCTCCCTCTACCAAAAACAAGTCGACCTGGCGTCGGCTTTGGGCCATGAATATCCCACCAAAGGTACGTCATTTTGTTTGGAGATTATTCTCTAAATCATTGCCGTGCAACACAAACCTCAAGCGACGAGGGATTCTACAGTCATCACTCTGCTCTATATGTGAGAATGACTTGCATGCCCTAGCTTTCTGCAGGCATGCCCGGCCGATATGGCAGATGGTGGGATATGATGCAGGTCATCTTATGGAATCTAGGGTTGCATCCTGGATGGATTTTTTTGAATATGACCGTGCTAACAACACTACCAGATCCCGCGCCTCAAAGTGGGAAGAATTGGCTATGATTTTATGGAGTATCTGGTGCTCAAGAAATAGTTGGCTTTTTCAAGACAAAGCCCTACACCCAGTAGAAGCTACGCATTGGGGGATCAGTCTGCTTGAGGAATACTGCGATCTGCAGGCCCGTTGGGAGCGAACGTAGCTGGCAGTTACCCCCACCGGGTTCTCTCAAAGTCAATACTGATGCCGCCTATAAAAATGGGAAGGGTGGTTTTGGCGTGGTGATTCGGGACGAGAAAGGTCAGACAGTAGCCATGGCTGCTGGTCCAATCTTGAATGTGTATGGTGCAGAACAGGCTGAAATTCTTGGCCTATGGAGAGGACTTCAATTGGCTAGATTCCTTCAAATTAGCTCTTTTGCAGTGGAATCTGACTGCAAGGCGCTCGTAGACCATTTACAGATGGTTGAAAAGGACATGTCTCCTTTGGGTCATTGGATCGAGGTTCTCAAACAAGAATGTAATCATAGTTCTTATATGGGTTTCCATGCCACGTCTAGAGTAAATAACAGACCTGCACATGCCTTAGCAGGCTTGGGCAGTAAGTCTTCTTCTGTTCAGTTTTGGTTCAATGATTTCCCTTCTTATGTACTGCCATTAATTATGGCTGACTTGCAACTTTGATTAATAAATGGCCTTTGTTCCTCAAAAAAAAAAAAGTTGGGCATGAGAAGATCATTGTTTGAGTACAATCCAAGTGAGTAGAGATCAATTATGATGTAATGATTAATTTTTTTTTGTAAATTTAGCAAAAAAATTTTAATTCTAGATAAAGAGAGTACTAATTAATGAAATTAATAAAAAAAAAGAAAAAAATAATAACTAGTAATTAGTACAAGATTTATTTGAATAAAAAACAGAACTCTATGAACTATTATAAAAGTAGTTAATCAATCGAATAAATATGATGTATACAACTAAATAAATTAATTTGGACTCTCACATCATATGGGCCTCGCAGCCCAGTTATCCAAGATGACAGGTCCACGAGGTCCATATCCTTTGCACTATCTCTCTTGCGCCTATAAATAAGTCTCCAGGTACGTTGCTTTGACCCCTTACAATATTTCTCTCTCTAAGTCCTTGAAAGCGATACTAACTTTAGTATCGGAGGGAGACTCGCATACAGCCTTGTTCTTTTCTTAGTCTTTGCAAGTACGGTTTTGTCCAGGAGTTTCAGCAACATCAAATTGGCGTCCACCGTGTTTTAAGCTCGAAAAACCAAACAAATTACTTTCATCTTACTCACTAATTCTAAATGGCTGCTCGCACTAGGCATGCCGCTGCCCGTGCTTTGCGGGAAGACGCCTCTCGCGTCCACTCCCTGCGTCTCTTGGATAATACTCCACACCGAGAACGACATCCACAATCTAAGATACCCTTCCCGCCCACCTTGGAACTTCACAAGCCTTCTTTGCCTCAGGCTAAGTCCAAAGACAAGCCACTACTATCTACATCCCGAGCAAGTGCTCTGCCCCAAGGCTCGGCGAATGTTGGGTGTTCCACTTTTGACAAATATATGAAGCGAGATCGCCCAGACGGCTCAGAAGGTTCGATGCGATCTGAACCCTTCGAATTTGACAAAGAAGTGCAAATGTTGTTAGCCAACCACCTCACCGAATTTAAAGAGTTCCTTAAACTCAAGCAAGCCTCCAAACACTCCCCTCAGAAAATTGCTGAATTGGAAGAGGAAGAAGGCTCATCTAATGTTAATCCACGTGCCTCAGACAAACAATCTATTCCTCCTAACTCTTTGCAGATGGACGACCCTGAGCTCATGGATAAAGTGGAAAAATTGCAAGAGCAGATGAAACTAGTCTTCCCTAAATTTTAGTTGCCAAAATAGCAATGGAATCTTTTGGAGTCAAATCCGCTCAAAGAAGAGTATCAGTTGGCACCGTTTCCTAGTGGTTTCAAAATGCCACTTACGGACAAATATAAGGGTTCAACTGACCCGAGGATCATCTTAAACATTATACTACTGCCATGGTTATGCTTGCTGCTAATGACATGCTATTGTGCGGGTGTTTTGCAAGCACAATTTCAAGGCAGGCCTAGATTGGTTCGCCTCTATTCTAGCCTATTCTATTTGCTCTTTCTCCCAGCTTGGCCATATGTTTCTGCAGCATTTCGCTGGAAGCCGACTTAAGAAGAAGCCGCAAGCACACTTACTGATTATTCGACAATTTAAAGATGAGTCTCTAGCCCCATTTTTAAGAGGTTTAATGATGAAGCTCTTCAAGTACAAGACAGTGACGAGAAGATGTACGTCGAAGTTTTCTGTAACGGCTTGCGACCAGGTATATACTCCAACAAGCTCGGTATTCTACAGCTAAAGTCCACTTTGGAGCTGTTGGGTAAGGTATGTAAATGGATAAAGGGGGAGGAACGGGAGAAATCCAAGAAAGCTTTAAGACAATTAGAAAGGGAAGAAATTTTGAAGGCCGAAACTAAGGGGGCAAGTAAAAAACTGAGAAGGGAAGAAGAAAGTCGAAAGTTCCCCTCAGCGTCGGGACAATGTTCGTTTGTTCTCGATATTACCCCACTGGCGGATATCAGTCTTCCACTCAGCCTCAAAATAACCCCCAACCCACCAATCCATCCCAACCATTACCACATCAAAATCCACCGACACAACCTCTGAAACAGTTCCAAAATAGGCAACCCGAGCCTACCAACTAAAACTTCACAACTACAAACCAGAGGTCTCCGCGCCCAACTTAAAATTCAAATTTCACACCTTTGAATACGCCCAGATCCCTCATATTGACCAAGGTGGAAAGTTATGGCATCCTGGCCCCTCTAAGACCCCTACAAGCCCCAGTAGAAAGACGAAATGCATCTAAATACTACTTCTTCCATAAAGAAATTAGGCATCATACAGATGACTGTTATCATCTGAAGCGAGAAATTGAAATTGCCATTCAAAATGGTCAATTAAAGGATTTTGTGGCTGTCACACAGGTTTGGCCACCCCCACAACAGCCACACAGACAACAAGAACCGAAGCCAGATGCTCGAGAAGTCCAGCCGAGGGTAATAAACATGATCTCGGGCCTACATTCTCAGTGTTATGTTCGCCCGACAAAAGGCCAAGATTATTAGATTCAACAGGAGTCCATGATGAGTATCTTTTGGTGGTATCTATGCTGATAGCTGACTGCTGGGTAAAGAGGATACTAGTTGATATAGGAAGCTCAACTAATATTTTGTATTGTGAAGCTTTTCAGGAGATGGGTTTAAAGGACTCAAACATCAAGCTCAAAGGGTCCCTCTTATTGGCTTCTCAAGAGATGTCACTTACGCCTTAGGTTCAATATCATTACTAGTAGAATGGGGACCGAAGGCCTTGGCTATTAAAAAGCAAGCGGAGTTTTTAGTAGTTGATAACCCTTCTGCTTATAACATTTTCTTTGGAAGGCCCGGGCTAAACATGATGCAAGCCATGCTCAACACCTTTGAAAATGAGCTCATCACTACCATTCGGGACCAGGCATATATTATTAAGGGCGACATCAAGCTCGGCCACACTTGCTATCATGCCGCAATTGCCAAGATTCCCGCAAAAGTCAAACAAGAAGAAGACAGGTTCGCTGACAAACCTGAAAGAATGGAACCCTTTGGAGGAATGGAAGAAGTTCAAATTTCAGCCATCCATCCAGAGAGAAAAATCACCGTTGGTAAGGGCCTACCTATAAGAATAAAACATCATTTAATTGATCTCTTGGCCAAATTTCAGGATATTTTTGCACGGTCTTCCCATGATTTGGGAGAAATACCAAGAAGCTTTGCTAAGCACAAACTGGGAGTCGATCCTGAATATCCCCCAGTCATTCAACGACAAAGGCCACAGATTTTTGAAAAACAAGAGGCTATTAATAATGAAGTGGCAGAATTTTGAAGGTCGGTATTATCAGGCGTGTACAATTCCCAGTATGGGTCCCTAACCCAGTCCCTGTGTTGAAACCAGATGGATCATGGAGAGTTTTCATCGACTTCACTTCCATAAATAAAGCCATCCTAAAGAAACCATTCCTGATGTCAAGAATTGACCAATTGGTAGATGTAACAGCAGGATTCACTTTGTTGTGTTTCTTGGATGCGCATAAGGGATATCATCAAATTCTGATGGTGAGAGAAGACGAAGCTAAGACATCCTTTGTGACCCCACAAGTCCTTTTTTGTTATAATCGAATGCCGTTCGGACTTAAAAATGCAGGAGCGGACTTCCAAGATATGATCAATCGAATGTTTATAAAACAGATTGGAAGAAATATGGAAGCCTACATGGATGACATTCTCATCAAGTCCAAGACTTGATACTTTCTTCGAGGACTTGGAAGAAGCCTTCATGGTGATGACGGAGTATAACATGAAATTGAACCCCAAGAAATGTGCATTCGGAGTAGAGGTCGGGAAATTTTTGGGTTTCATGGTTTCACATCGGGGAATAGAAACCAACCCATCCAAAATAAAGGCAATCTTGGAAATGCAGCCCCCTCAAACCTTAAAAGAGGTACAAAGACTCATTGGAAGGATTGCAGTCCTCAATCGATTCTTATCCAAAGCCAAGGAACGATCTTTTCCATTCTACCAGGTAATAAAAAACACAAAAGGGTTCGAATGGACCCTCGAGTGTGATCAAGCTTTTGAAAAAATCAAAAAATATTTATCATCTCCGCCACTGGTCTCTCTAATTTTCGGAGAAACATTGATACTATATCTCTCGGTGGCACCTCAAGTCGTAAGTTCGGTCTTGTGTGCCAATCGAGGATCTAGTATCAAGCCAGTATACTATAAAAGCCATGTGCTTCAAAATGCCGAGACCAGATATTCATCCATTGAAAAGCACATATTTGCATTGGCCATTACAGCCAGAAAACTAAGGCCATATTTTCAGGCACACACCATTAATGTTCTAAATAATGTGCCTATTCAACAGATAATGCACAAGCCAGATGTGGCTGTCCACCTAATGAAGTGGGCAATTGAATTATCCGAATTTGACATCAAATATTCGCCCAGGAAGGCAATAAAGACTCAGGTACTTTCGGATTTTATCCTTGAATGTACCATTCCTGAACCTAGAAATGATACAAACAAGAGTAATAAACTCTCAACATTACAGGACTACTGGACCCTCTACACCGATGGCTCAGCAGGTATTGAAAATAAAGAAGTGGGATTCATATTAATCAATCCCGAAGGTATAAAGTCCAACTATGCCTTGAGGTATAATTTTGCTATAAGCAACAATGAATCTAAATATGAAGCTTTCTTGCAGGCTTGAAAATGGCAAAAAACTTGCACATTGAAAATCTCTTGGCAAGACTGGACTCTCAAGTCGTAGTAGGGCACGTGAATGATGAATATGAGGCCCGAGAGGAAAATATGCAAAAATATCTTTCCATATCACAAAGTCTCTTTTCAAATTCTGATGACATAAAAGTTGAACACGTGCCCAGAAAAGAGAATACCGAAGCTGATTCTTTTTCCAAGATTAGCGCAGGTAAGCAAATTGATGGCTTGTGGATTGAGCTATTAAATAAAAAATCCATTGACCTTATTCAAGTTCAGTGTATTGCAATCAATTCTAATTGGATGACTCCCGTTATAGATTATATTCAGGAGGGAAAACTCCCAGACAAGACTGAGGAGGCCAAAAAAGCTAGAACAACGGCCTCTCGGTATGTGCTTAATGGACAATCAATTATATCGCCGAGCCTTCTCTTGGCCACTAATGAAATGTGTGCTCCCGGATGAAGGTAATTATATTCTTCGTGAAGTACATGAAGGAATTTTGGGTCTCATATTGGATCTAGAAGTCTCACTCCCAAGATAATACGAGCAGGGTATTTCTGGCCCCATTATGGAAAGTGCTGTAATTGATTTTATAAAGAAATGTCAGAAATGCCAATTACATGACAATGTGCATCACTTACCTGTTACGGAATTAAGATCTTTGAGTAACCAAATTCCTTTCTATTAATGGGGAATGGACCTTTTAGGCCCGTTCCCGAAAGCTACAGGTTCTAAAGAATTTTTTATAGTAGCCATCGACTACTTCATGAGATGGATAGAGGCTCGACCTCTCGCTTCAATCACAATATGCAAGGTGAAAGATTTTTTTTGGGAAGAGGTCATCACCAGGTTTGGGATCTCTCAAATTTTAATAACGGATAATGGGAGACAATTTGATTCTCAAGAATTTCGTAACTTTTGTTCCGAATTGCATATTGATCACAGATTCACATCAGTAGCTCACCCACAAACAAATGGGCAGGCCGAGGTAGCAAAAGAATACTCTTACAAGGTTTGAAGAAAAGACTAGACTCAGCCAAAGAAAATGGGTGGACGAGCTTTTGAGTGTACTCTAGTCATACAGAACTACACCAAATGCAAGAACTAAGGAGTCCCCATTCAATTTATGTTTTGGCACTGATGCGATGATTCCAGCAGAGATTGGAAGCACATCATTTATGATCGAGCACTTTGATGCAACCTTAAATGACTAGAAGATAGATGAAAAATTGAATTTATTAGAAGAAACAAGAAGATTGGTGGCCTAGAAGGAAGCATTTTACAAAAGGCAGATAGCACAATACTACAATCACAAAGTCAAGCCCACAGCTTTCCAAGTGGGAGACTTGGTATTGAGAAAAAATGAAGTTAGCCGTCAAGATTCTAACCGAAAGTTAGACGAACCTTGGGAAGGCCCGTACATGGTAGCGAAGGTTTTGTCTAATGGAAGCTACCGGTTAAAAGATTCAGAAGGAAGAATGCTTGCCCGTTCTTGGAATGGAATGAATCTCCACAAGTATTCTACATAGACTAGATTTCCATGGAGATGGTGTTTTCAAGTTGTAAATTTTACATTCGAGTTATGACCTTCAAGTTGTAAAATTTCTTAAGTGTCACAGTTTACAATTGGTTTGAACAGTTTATAATACAATGAATCAGTCAAAGCTATAATATCTCTTTATCCCGTATTTTCTTTAAGACATAATTTTTAGCCAAATATATATAACTAGGCTGAGATGAAACTGATTGCTCAATGCAAGTACAAAGTCAAATATAAGACAAAACTGAGACAAAACCAAAAGAATAATTATAAAATAACACAAGTACAAGTGTTGAAATAGATCTTCTTTTCATTAAGTAAAAAGTTACATAAACTTCAAAATGCAAAACAAAAAATTAGATAAAAAAACAAAGAACATTTACAAGTCCGGAAAGAAGGGAGTCTCAGGCAAGCTTGAAGGGCCAGCATTCATGGCAGCATTGATAGCTTCATCCCTAGCCTTGGTTTTAGAATTAATCTCTTCTAATTTCTCCGCTATTTCTCGGCGGATGTCCTCATCCAAGTTCCTCTCAGCTTTAGCAGAATTGGAAGAAGTATCAGATATAATTTCTTCTATTTTCTCTTCTTCTTCTCTTTCTTCAGAAGCCAAAGGACTTAGATAAGTTTTACAACCTTCTTTGGCATTGAAATCATCTTCCCAAGGCAGGGGAAGCACTTTCTTTTCTCGTAGAATGCTTGCAAAGGCTCGAGAACTGGAAACTCGGGGTGCTGCTTTCGGACATACTCCAGAGTCTAATCAATTGCAGCCCAATGACAGGCTTGGACAAGCGGAACCAAAGATTCTGGCACTTCTCGCTTTTGAAGAAGCCGGTTAAGACTTCCTCTTGAACCTTCTTGTTCAAGTGCCCATCCTTGTCCTTATAGCTCCTGACCAAGCGCATTGACTCTTTTTGCCACTTCTTCCGAGCCTTCCTTTCCTCCATATATTTCGTCTTGTATAGCCCAACTTTGACTTCGAAAACTCCAAGCTCGGATTCAGTCTCGGCTTGAAGCTTCATTGACCGTTCCAAAAACTCTGCAGCAGCTTGGGCTTAAGCATTAAAGGTGTGCGCATTAGAGCTTCATTTTTAGCCTTTTTCTCTTCAGCCTCAGCCAAAGCCTTGTGAGCCTCTGCCAAAGTAAGCTCGGCTTGAGCCAGCTGAGACTTGGTGGAATCGAGGGCAGCTACAACTTCCTTTCTTTCCTCATCAAGTTCCCTCAACCCCACCACTTCCTTTCGTTGCTTTAGATGACGGTGAAATAGTTCTGTCTCCAAGCACAAACTCTGCAAAACAAAGAACAACCAACTCTTAGAAAAATTCAACAAATTTACAAAAGAACAAGTTTAGAAAGAAGGAAGATACTTACCCTTATTTTCATTACAGCAAGGGTGTCCTCTAGCTTCTTATCAGACATCCTTTCACGGAAGCTGGCTTTAGAAGGAGTCCGAAAGTTCCCTAAGCAATCGTAGGCTTGATCAGCGTGAATGATTCTATCACCCTTCCTGATCTGCCACTTACGCATGTGCGTAATTTCCCCCACTGACTCCTCGCTGTGGTAGGGACTATCCATTGGAATCGATGAAGGAGGAGCTATCATAGTCTTAGGGACGACTTCTTTCCCCTTTCCCTGGACTCTGGCGCTTTGGACTCGGGGTACTTTTTGAGCCACTGGCTCTTTGATGACTACTCCCTTCTGTCCTTTGGATTTTTTGGAGGGAGCTTGGTTTCTTTTCTTTGAAGGAGAGGCAGCCCTCTTGGTCTTCTTTTTCTTCTTTGACACCCCACCTACAAGATCAGTCAGATCTCCCCCAAGTAAGTAATACACCCCGGGAGTGCTAGTTGAGTAGCCCTAGTTACGGTTAGCAGGAACTTCATAAACTATAGTTTAGCCTTTAAATATTGAGGGGATGTTGACCACCTCATTACTAAGCTTCTCACATTCAACATTTTGTGGCTCAGGAGAGGCAGTCCTCGAGACTGGGCCCTCTACCGAGTCCTCGATGAGAACTAGCCCCACAGGTTCAGGAACGAGACTTGGAGCAACAGTCTCGGTGACTTGTACAGGTTCGGATGCTTGGCCTTTATTCCTGGCCATCATCATACCTAGCAATCTCTTTCCTACAAAACAAAACACATGAGTTAGTATAAAAGTTACAAATTTAAATTCGAAAATGAAAGCAATTATCAAAGGCCCATACTCAATAATACTATATCAAAGGGTTTCTCCCTTATCAACCCGCAGCCTCCAAAATTTTGAGATTCCACTCCTCTCGGATGGTTATCTCTTCGCCGAATCTCACCAATACGTTATAATCGTCCTCATACAAAGATTCGGCTGGGAGGGCATTATACAACTTCTTCCTAAGGCTCCAAGGGCAAACTAAACCCCTAGCACCGAAACTACCATGGTGGATAGAGAAAAATCCCTCTTTCCACCTATGGTTACTACTAGGACTAGTACATATACTAATGGACTTAGACCTTTTTTGGATATAAAAGAATCCACGACCTTCTCTTTTCTTATATTTTTGTCCTAGTTTATACATTTTTCTCCAGAGTTCTAAACTAATGGTGCCTCCACCAGCTCGGTAAATTATTATGAAACCTATGGTTGTCCTTATAACATTCGGACTCAATTGACCTAACTAAATCAGAAAGTATCTAATTATAACCTCAAAGAGAGGATGCAATGGAAACCTAAGGCTAGCTTTTAACTGACCTTCATAGCAAGAAAGATGGCCAGCCGGGACTACACTAATTCTATCAATCTCGGTGGCTGGAGTTAATTTATTTCCTAAGGAGAATATCATATTTTTCCCTAAGTTTTTCTAATTTATTATCGGTGTCTATCACCAATGTTTGTGTAGAATGTTGAGCCAAGTGAAAAGGAGGGCCCTCATCATAGGCCAAGTCTGGTAAATCTACACTAATGGGTGCCACCCTTACTCTCGGCTCGATATATCTCTGTCCTATAGAAGGGTCAGTCTCGTCTACTATAAGAAAGTTTACGAAATAGCTACCACACTCATATCTGATGAAAGAAGGGGGCAGGTTCGGGGCTCTCCTATTGACTACTAGTCCAATCCTAACCACCTCCCCCCCCCCAACTCTAACAACAACATCACTGCTTCCTCCCATATTTCAGATCAAATGGTTCAAATTTTCAAAAATTGAAGAACAAGTACAAACCTATAGTAAAAGAAGCCATATCAGCAGCAATGGTTTAAAAAACTAAAATGTCTAAATCGAAAAGTGACTGAAATGAACGCAATAGCAGATAAAAACAAACCAAAGGTTTGGTTTTCTTTCTATAAACTGTGAGTGAAATGCAAAGAGATTAACGATCGCAGCAAGGAAGAAGTTGTAGAGAAGAAATAGAGATGAGTTATGAAATTTGAAGGTAAGAAAGGAAGGAAATTTACCTATATATATATATATATACACTCATTCACGCCTCTTCAAAATCCTTCAAAACCTTCAAAATCTTTTAACAGAAGGCTCACTTCATCACTGAAACGACGTGACAGCGGATTTGACGGTCACGTCCATCCCTATGCAACCCCAACCGTCCGATGTAAAATAAAAGAACATAATGATTAGATGCATTTAATACTCCAAGCGCGTGAGTACACGTATGCAATAAAACGTGCATCCGCAATCAATGCCTATTAAAAGGCGAAACTGATTAAACTTAAAGAAGGCATGTCAGACGTCTGGCCTTATCGAAACAGAACTCTTGGCCATTGAAATAGCACTCTCGGCCACAGATGAAGCATAACTTTCGATAATTACCTTACACTTAGCAATATTTGCATATTTCTTAAAAGAGGTGTCAAGCCTAATCAAACTCGAGAAAGAAACTTTAAACTCGGGAGACCCATCAAGATCCAAATCAGAATCGATCCACAAGATTGGGAAATCCCCAAGACTACGGAAGAAAAGTCAAACCAAGTCAAGATTAACAAACACAAACAGAAATAGTTGGAAAAGGCTTGTAAGTTCGGGAAATCTTGAAGACTCGGGAAAGAATTACAAAAAAAAAAAAGGAGCAAGCATTACGTCAGAACAAACATGTAGCCGTCCAAACGAGAGTTAATTTCTCATACTCATAACATGCTCACTCAAGAGGGCCAAGTTCATAACTTTATAAGTAGAAAAATGAAGGTCCACCTCAATAAGGAAAAATCCTTTAAACCAAGCCCAACATATTTTTATTTATATCTTTTTAAAGGGCATATGGCGTATACAACTAAATAAATTACTTTGGACTCTCACATCATATGGGCCTCGAGGCCCAGCTACCCAAGATTACAGGCCCATGAGACCTATATCCTTCCACTGTCTCCCTCGCACCTATAAATAGGCTTCCACATCTCATATTTCATGTACGTTGCTTTGACCTCTTACAATAATTCTCTATCTAGATCCTTGAGAGCGATACTGACTTTAGCATTGGAGGGAGACTCGAGTACAACCCTTGTTCTCTTCTTAGTCTTTGCAGGTCCGATTTCATCCAAGAGTTTCAGTAACATCAAAAAACATCCGAGACTTCCTTTGTGAGATCCCTTATTTATTTATATTGTTCTGGTTAGTATTGATCCAAGGTAGATTG
>JAKNRG010107120.1:0-12910 GCA_024706555.1 Mandevilla sanderi x Mandevilla atroviolacea | reverse complement strand
GTTCCCGCGTATCGAGCTGGTTCACGCACTAGTTTCATATAAAAAAAGTATGTGGTATATAACATAAAAATGGAAATGAGACATATCTTTATGTGACGAAAGAATATATAATGTATATAATTTGACTTGCACAAATAATTGTAAGCCACCCTTAAACCACAAAGTTGAATAATGTACTATTTTTCTAAGAAAAACACAAATATTCAAAATATAAAGTCACAATATTCAAAAGGGTTTATAGAGAGAAATATTATAAAGAGTCAAAAGCAACGTACTTGGAGTTTGAGATGTGGAGTCCTATTTATAGGCGTGAGAAAGAGAGAGACAGTGGAAGTAAGATGGGCCTCATGGGCCTGTAATCTTGGGCCAACAGAGCCGCGAGGCCCACATAGTGTGAAAGCCCAAAATTATTTATTTTAGCTATACATCATATGCCGACTTTCAAAAAATAAAATAAAAGTGTGCTAGGCTTGGTTTAAAGGATTGCTCCTTGTCGTAATGGGCCTTAAATTTTTTGTTCTCTTAAGTTGTGAGCTTGGCCCTCCTGACTGAGAGTGTTGTAAGTGTAAGAAATTAACTCTCGTCCAAGTGGATACACGTTTGTTCTCGAGTACTGCACTTCTTTTTTTAGTTTGACTTTTCATTTCCGAGTCTTCAGGATTTCCCGATCTTGTAAATCGATTTTGATCTAGATTTGAGGCTTCTCGGGCTTCGAATTTTTCTTATTTTGTTCAGGTTTCCCGAGCTTGACTTTTTTTCCCCGAGTTTGATTAGGCTTGAAACTTCTTTTGAGATATATAAAAAAATTTCTAAGTGTAAGACAGTTATCGAAAGTTATACTTTATTTGTTGCCGAAAGTTCTATTTCGATAAGGCCAAACGTATGACATGTCTTCTTTAAGTTAAATCAGTTTCGCCTTTTTATAGGCATTAATTTTTTATGCACGTTTTATCTTGTATGTGTACTCACTCGTCTGGAGCATTAAATGCATCTAATCATTATGTCCGTTTATTTTGCATCCGACAGTTGGGGTTGCATGGGGATAGACATGACTGTCAGATCCATAGTCACGTCGTTTCAATGGTAAAGTAAGGCGTCCGTTACAAGTTTTTGAAGAGGCGCAAATGGATGCATATGGTTTTATATATATATATATATGGGTAAAGCTTTCTTTCTTTTTCACTTTTAAATTTCAGAACTTACCTCTGTCTCCTCTCTGTAAAACCTTTTTCTCTGCAAAAGCTTTCCGCCATTGTTGCTTTTCTCTGAACTTCACTACTGTTTACAGAAAGAGGAAAGAATCAAACCTTTGGCTTGTGTTTATCACATATTGTGTTTTTTGTAATCTTATTGCACTTTACTTTACCGATATCCTGTTCTCCTAGTGTCTGTTAAGTGTTTTTTGTTATTACATCATAGCTGTGCTACTATGGCTTCAACTAATGTAGGTTTGTCTTCTTGTTCTGCTATAAAATTCGCTTTTGATCTTTTGATTTTTAAAAATGGAGGGAAGTAGTGGTATTGTTGTTAAAGTTGGGGGGGAGGAAGTGATTAGAGTTGGGCCAGTAGCAAATAGGAGAGCCCCGAACCTGCCCCTTCTTTCATTAGATACGAGTGTAGTGGGCATTTTGTAAACTTTCCTTTGGTAGACGACACTGACCTTTCTATAGGGCAGAAGTATGTCAAGCCGGGAGTAAGGATAGCACCTTTTAGTGTGGATTTACCAGACTTAGCCTATGATGAGGGTCCTCCATTTCATTTAGGTCAACATTCCACCCAAGTCTCAGTTATGAATTCTGATGATAAGTTAGAGAAACTGAGGGAAAAATATGACATTCCTCTGGGGTATCGATTAACCCTAGCTACCGAGACTGATAGGATTAGTGTAGCCCCTGCTGACCACCTGTCCTGTTATGAAGATCTGCTAAAAGCTAGCCTTAGGTTTCCATTGCATCCTCTTTTTGAGGATATAATTAGATACTTTCAGATTCAGTTAGGACAACTGAGTCCAAACGTGATTAGGACAACCATAGGTTTCATAATAATTTGCCGAGCCTGTGGGGTCACCATTAGTTTAGAATTGTGGGGGAAAATGTACATATTAGGCCAAAAATATAAGAAACGGGAAGGTTGCGGGTTTTATTATATCCAAAAGGGGCCTAAGTCTATAAGTGTATGCAGCAGTCCTAGTAGCATTCATGGGTGGAAAGAGGTATTCTTCTTTGTCCACTATGGTAGTTTTGGTGCTCGGGGTTTAGTTTGCCCTTAGAGTCTTAGGAAAATACAAAATAATGGCCTCCCAGCCGAATATTTGTATGAAGATGATTACAATGTGTTGGTGAGATACGGCGAAGAGATAACCATCCAAGAGGAGTGGAATCTCACAATTTTGGAGGCTGCGGGGTTGATAGAGAGAAACCCTTTGATATAGTTTTATTGAGCAAGGGTCTTTAGTAATTGATTTTACCTTCGAATTTAAGTTATAACTTCACACGCTTTGTGTTAACTTATATGCATTATTTTGCAAGGAAAAGGTTACTTGGAATGAGGATGGCTAGGAACAGAGGTCAGGCATCCGAGACTGTAGAAGAAATCGAGACTGCTGCTCCGAGTCTCATGCCCGAACCTGTTGGGCCAGTGCTCATCGAAGATTTGGTGGAAGCCCTAGTCTTGAGAGCTGCCTCTCCCGAGCCTCAAGGTTTTGATGGTGAGAAGTTTAGTAATGAGCTGGATAGTATCCCCTCAATATTTAAAGGTTATATCGTAGTGTATGAAATTCCATCTAACTGTAGTTACGATTATTCAACTAGTACTCCCGGGGTATATTACATACCTGGGAGAGATTTAATTGATCCTATAGGAGGAGTAGGAAAGAAGAAGAAGAACAATAAGGGAGCCTCCTCTCCTTCAAAGTAAGGCAACAATCAACCCTCCAAGAAGTCCAAAGGGCAGAAAAGAGTGGTTATCAGGGAGCCAGTGGCTGAAGAAATGCCCGAGTCCAGAGTGTCGGAGCTTCGGGAAAATTTAAAAAGGTGATTCCCAAGACTACGATGGCACCTCCCTTGCCCATTGCATTAGCCAGCCCCGTTCATAGCGAAGAGTCAGTGGGGGAAATTAAGCATGTGTCCAAGTGGCAGATCAGGGAGGGTGATAGAATTTCCACCCTGATCAGGCCTATGATTTCTTGGGTCACTTTCGGACCCCCTCTGAAGTCCTCTTCTGTGAGAGGATGTCAGACAAGAAGCTAGAAGATACTCTGGTTGTTATGAAAATAAGGGTAAGTGTTTATTTTCCATTTTTCTAAATTTGTTCTTTTTATGAATTTCTTGAATTTCTCCAAGTGTTAATTGTTACTTGTTTTGCAGAGTCTATGCTTGGAGACGGAACTGTTTCACCGTCATTTGAAATTGAGGGAAGAAGTAGTGGGATTGAGAGAGATTGATGAAGAAAGGAAAGAAGTTATTGCCACTCTCAATTCCACTAAGTCTCAGCAGGCTCAGACCGAGCTTGCATTGGCAGAGGCTCACAAGGATTTGGCCTAATCTGAACAGAAAAGGGTTGAGAATGAAGCATTGATGCATAAGCTTAGCACTCATGCCGATACTGCTGTGAAGTCTCTGAAGTGGTCAAATAAACTCCTATCCGATACTAAGTCGCAACTTGGGGTCTCTGAAGTCAAGGCCGAGCTGTTTATGACCAAGTATATGGAAGAGAGAAAAGCTCGGAAAAAATGGTAGAAGGAGTCATTGCGCTTGGTCAAGCGTTATGAAGATAAAGATGGGCATTTGAACAAGAAGGTTCAAGATGAAGTTTTAACAGACTTCTTTAAAAGTGAGAAATGCCAGAATCTTTGGTTTCACTTGTCCGAGCTTGTCATTGGAGCCACCATAGACCAGACTTTGGAGTACGTTTGGGAGCAGCACCTAGAGTTCCCCGTTCTTGAGGCTTTGCAAGATTTTTTGCAAAAAGAGACAGAGTGCTTCCCTTGCCTTGGGAAGATGATTTTGATGTCAAGAAAGGTTGTAAGCCTTATCCGAGTCCTGCGGTTTCTGAAGAAGAAGAAGAAGAGAAAGAAGAAGAATCATATCTGATGCTTCTTCCGATTCTGCAAGGGCTAAAAGGAATCTGGATGAGGACATCCGCCGAGTAATGGTGGAGAAAATAGAAGAGATAAATTTGAAATCCAAGGCTAGGGACAAATCCATCAATGCTGCTATGAGCGCTGGGCCTTCAAGCTTGCCAGAGACTCCTTTTTCCCTGATTTGAAAAAAACTTTTGTTTTTGAAGTAATTTTTGTTTTATATTTGAATTCCCTGTAATTTTTTACTTAATGAAATGAAAGATCTATTTCAACACTTTTGTATTTGTGTTATTTTATAGTTGTTCTTTAGTCTTGTCTTATGTTTGACTTTTCATTAGAATCAAATACTTAGTTTCGATTGAAAGTAGTCATGCATATTCATCCGAGAGTTATATCTTTGTGAAATTTTGAAGTCAATAAGTGCTTTCTCATTATAACTCTGAATGGTTCATTACATGGTAAATTGTTCAAATTACTTAACCACAAAATTTACAACTGTAGACTATTACACTTAAGGAATTTTGAAACTTGAAATTCAGAACTTGAATAACGAAATTTACAACTTGAAAATGTCATTTTTATGAAACTCTGGTCTAAGCGTAATACTTGCGGAGATTCATTACATTCCAAGATCGGGAAAGCATTCTTCATTCCGAATCTTTAAACCAATAGCTTCCATTAGACAAAACTTTCGCGATCATGTAGGGGCCTTCCCACGTTGCATCTAACTTTCAGTTAGAATCTTGACGGCTAACCTCATTTTTCCTTTGTACTAAGTCTCCCACTTGGAAAGCCGTGGGATTGACCTTACAATTGTAATATTGAGATATCTGCCTTTTGTAAAATGCTTCCTTCTAAGCCACAAGTCTTCTTGTTTCTTCTAATAAATTCAAATTTTCAACTAGTTTCTGGTCATTTGAGGTTGCATCAAAATACTCGATCCTAAATGATGTGCTTCCAATCTCTGCTGGGATCATCGCAACAGTGCCAAAGCATAAGTTGAATGAGGATTCCTTGGTTCTTGCATTTGGTATAGTTCTATATGACCAGAGTACACTCGAAAGCTCGTCCACCCATTTTGCTTTGGCTGAGTTTAGTCTTTTATTCAAGCCTTGCAAGAGTATTCTATTTGCTACCTCGGCTAACCCATTTGTTTGTGGGTGGGCGACCGATATAAACCTATGATCAATGTGTAATTCAGAGCAAAAGTTATGAAATTCTTAGGAATCAAATTGTTTCCAATTATCCGTTATAAGGATTTGTGGGATCCCAAACCTGGTAAGAACCTCTTCCCATAAGAAATCCTTCACTTTATGTGTGGTGATGGAAGCGAGGGGTCGGGCCTCTATCTATCTTGTGAAATAATCAGTGGCCACCACTAGGAAATCTTTTAAACGGCGGCTTTCGAGAAAAGGTCCATTCCTCATTGATAAAAGGGAATAGGGCTACTCAAAGATCTTAATTTCGTAACAAGTAAGTGATGCACATTGTCATGGAATTGGCATTTATGATACTTTTTGATAAAATCAACTACATCACTCTCCATAGTGGGCCAGAAGTATCCTGCTCGCATCACTTTACGAGTGAGACTTCTGGAGCCAATATGGGACCCCCAAATCCCGTCATGCATTTCTTGAAGAATGTTATTACCTTCGTCTGAGAGGACACATTTCAGTAACGGCCAGGAGAAAGCTCGCCGATATAGTTGATTATGCATAAGCACATAACCAGAGGCAGTTGTTCGGATTTTCTTGGCTTCAGCACTCTCGTCTGGGAGCTTTCCTTCTAGAATATACCCTATAATAGGAGTCATCCAATTTGAGTCACTTGTAACACATTGTATTTGAATGAAGTCAATGGATTCTTTATTCAGTGGTTCAATCCACAAGCCATCAATTTCATTTCCTGCACTGATCTTGGAAAGAGAATAAGCTTCAGTACTCTCTTTTTTGGGCAAGTGTTCAACTTTAATGCCATCAAAATTTGAAAAGAGGCCTTGTGCTCAGGAAAGATATTTTTGTACATTTTCCTCTCAGGCCTCATATTCACCATTTACGTGCTCGACAACGACTTGAGAGTCCAGTCTTGCCAAAAGATTCTTAATATGCAAGTTTTTCGCCATTCTTAAGCCTGCAAGAAAAGTTTCGTACTCAGATTCATTATTGCTTATAGCAAAATTGTACTTCAAGGCATAGTTAAATCTTATACCTTCGGGATTGATCAATATGAATCCCGATCCTTTATTTTCATTGCTTGCTAAGCCATCGGTATAGAGGGTCCCACAGCCCTGTAATGTTGAAAGTTTATTACTCTCATTCGTATCATTTTTAGGTTCAGAATGGTATACTCAAGGACAAAATCCGAAAGTACCTGAGCTTTTATTGCCTTCCTGGTCGAATATTGGATGTCAAATTCGGATGGCTCAATTGCCCACTTCATTAGGCGGCCAACCACATCTGGCTTGTGCATTATCTGCCAAATGGACACATTAGTTAGGACATTAATGGTGTGTGCCTGAAAATATGGTTGTAGCTTTTTGGAAGTAATGGCCAATGCAAGTATGTGCTTTTCAATAGAAGAATATCTAGTCTCGGCATTTTGAAGCACGTGACTTGTGTAGTATACTAGCTTGATACTAGATCTCGATTGGCACACAAGAACGAACTTACGGCTTGAGGTGCTACTGAGAGATATAGTATCAATGTTTCCCCAAAAATTGGGGATACCATAACGGTGGGGATGATAAATATTTTTTGATTTTTTCAAAAGCTTGATCACACACAGGGGCCTAGTCGAATGGAAGAGATCGTTCCCCGGCTTTGGATAAGAATCGACTGAGGGTTGCTATCCTTCCAGTGAGTCTTTGTACCTATTTTAAGGTTCGAGGGTCTGCATTTTCAAGATTGGCTTTATTTTGGGTGGGTTGGCTTCCATCCCCCGATGTGAAACCATGAAACCCAAAAATTTCCCGACCTCTACTCCGAATGCACATTTCTTGGGGTTTAGCTTCATATTATACTCTCTCATCACCATGAAGGCTTCTTCCTAGTCCCGGAAGAAAGTGTCAAAAGTCTTGGACTTGATGAGAATGTCATCCACATAGGCTTCCATGTTTCTTCCAATTTGTTTTATAAACATTCGGATTATCATATCTTGGAAGTCTGCTCCAGCATTTTAAGTCCAAATGGCATTCAAGTATAGCAAAAGAGGCCTTGTGGAGTCACAAAGGATGTTTTATCTTCATCTTCTCTCGCCATCAGAATTTGATGATACCCCTTATGCGTATCTAAGAAACACAATAAAGGAAATCCAGCTGTTGCATCTACCAATTGATCAATCCTTGGCATAGGGAATGCCTTCTTGGGGATGGCTTTATTTATGGAAGTGAAATCAATGCATACCCTCCATGATGTATCTGGTTTAGGTATAGGAACTGGGTTAGCGATCCATACTGGGAATTGTACCCTTCTAATGATACCGGCCTTCAAGAAATCTGCCACTTCATTATTAATAGCCTCTTGCTTTTCAAAACTCTATGGCCTTTGTCGTTGAATTACTGGGGGGTATTCAGGATCAACCTTCAGTTTGTGCTCAGTAAAACTTGGTATTTCTTCCAAATCGTGGGAAGACCATGCAAAGACATCCTGAAATTTGGCCAAGAGATCTATCAAATGGTGCTTTATTCTTATACGCAGGCCTTTTCCAACAGTGATTTTTCTCTCAGGATGGATAGCTGAAATCTGGAATTCTTCCATTCCTCCTGAAGGTTCCATTCTTTTAGGTTCATCAGTGAACTTGCCTTCCTCCTTTTTAGCTTTTACGGGGATCTTGGAAATTGCAGCATGATAACAAGTGTGGTTGAGCTTAATGTCGCCTTTTATAATGTATGCCTGGTCCCGAATTGTAGTGATGAGCTCATTTTCAAAGGTGTTGACCATGGCCTTGCAACATGTTCAGCCCCGGTCTTCCAAAGATGATGTTATAAGCAGAAGGATTATCAACGACCAGAAATTCAGCTTGCTTCTTTATAGCCATGGCCTTTGGGCACCATTCTACTGGTAATGAGAAGGAGCCCAAAGCATAAGTAACATCTCCTGAAATGCCAATAAGAGGAACTCTTAGAGTCTTGATGTCTGAGTCGTCTAAACCCACCTTCTGAAATGCCTTCTAATGTAAAATGTTAGCTGAGCTTCCTGTGTCAACATGTATTCTCTTTACCCAAAAGTCAGCTATGAGCATGTACACCACCAAGGGATAGTCATCATGGACTACTATTGAATTTGATAATCTCAGCCTTTTGTCTGGGTGGACATCAAATTGCGAATGTAGGCCCGAGATCACGTTTATTACTCTTGGCTGAACTTCCCGAGCATCTGGTTTTGATTCTTGTTGTCTATGTGGCTATTGTGGGGACGACCGAGCCTGCGTGACAGCCACAAAATCCTTCAATTGGCTATTCTGAATGGCGGTTTTGATTTCTCGCTTCAAATGATGACAAACATCCATGTGGTGCCCAATCACTTTATGGAAAAATAGTATTTTGACGCATTTCGCCTTTCTGCTAGGGCTTGTAAGGGTCTTAGAGGGGCTAGGATGCCATAACTCTCCACCTTGGTTAATATCAAGGATCGGGGAGCGTTCAGAGGTGTGAAATTTTAATTTTGGGTTGGGCGTGGAGGCCTCTGGTTTGTACTTGTGAAGTTTCAGGTGTTAGGCTCAGGTCGCCTATTTTGAAATTGTCTCGGTGGTTGTGGTGGTGGATTTTGAGTTGGTAGGGGTTGAGAAGGATTTGTTAACTGGGAATTATTCTAAGGCTGAGTGGGAGGTTGATATCCGCTAGTTAGGTAGTATCGGGGGGCGAATGAACGCTGTCCCGAGGCTGATGGGAACTTTCAATTATCCTCTTCCCTTCTAGGCTTCTTGTTTGGCCCCTTGTTTTCCACCTTCAAAATTTCTTCTCTTTCCAATTGTTTTAAGGCCTTCTTAGACTTTTTCCAATTCTTCCCCCTTAATACATTTATATACTTTGCCCAACAACTCCGAGGTGGAATTTGGCTATAGGATGCCAAATTTATTGGAGTATATTCCTGGTCGCAAGCCATTACAGAAGGCTTCGACTTATATCTACTCATCACTATCTTGTACTTGAAGAGCCTCATCATTGAATCTCTTAAAGAAAGCCACGAGAGACTCGTCTTTGAACTGTCGAATGTTGAGTAGATGTGCTCTCGGTTTCTTCTGAAGTCTACTCCCTGCAAAATGTTGCAGAAACATTGGCCTATCTGGGAGAAAGAGTGAATTGAAGTGGCTGGGATAGAGGCAAACCAATCTAAGGCAAAGGGTGCTTGCGAAACACCTTCACAATAGCATGTCATCAGCAGCATGCATAACCATTGAAGTAGTGTAATGTTTAAGGTGATCCTCAGGGTCGGTTGAACCCTTATATTTCCCCATCAAAGGCATTTTAAAACCATTAGGAAATGGTGCCAATTGATATTACTCTTTTAACGGGTTTGACTCTAAAAGATTCCACTGTTGTTTCGGCAACTGAAATTTAGGCAAAACTAATTTCATCTGTTCTTGCAATTTTTCAACTTTATCCATGAGCTCAGGTCGGGTATTTACTAAGAGCTAAGGGGAATAGAATGTTTGTCTTAGGCTCGTGGATTAGCATTAGAGGAGCCTTCTTCCTCTTCCAATTCAACAATTTTCTGAGGGGAGTGTTTAGAGGCTTGCTTAAGCTTAAGGAACTCTTTGAATTCAGTGAGGTGGTTGGCTAACAAATTTTTGAACTTCTATTTCGGATTCGGGGGGTTCTGATCTCACCGAACCTTCCGAGCCAGCTGGGCGGTCTCGCTTCATATATCTGTCAAAAATGGAACACCCAACGTTCGCCTAGCCTTGAGGCGGAGCACTTGCTCGGGATGTAAATAATAATGGTTTGTCTTTAGAGTTAGCCTCAGGCAGAGGAGGCTTTTGAAGGTCTAATATGGGTGGAAATGGTATCTTAGAGGGTGGATGTCTTTCTCTGTGAGGAGTGTTATCCAAAAGATGCGGGGAAGGGACGCGAGAGGCATCTTCCCGCAGAGCACGGGCATCGTAAGATGAAAGTAAGTTGTTTGGTTTTTTCGAGCTTAGAACACAGTGGGCGCCTATCTGATGTTGTTGAAACTCCAAACTGAAATTGGACCTGCAAAGACTAAGAAGAGAACAAGGGTTGTACCCGAGTCTCCCTCCGATGCTAAAGTCAATATCGCTCTCAAGGGTTTAGAGAGAGAAATATTGCAAGCAGTCAAAAGCAACGTACCTGGTGTCTGAGATGTGGAGTCTATTTATAGGCGTGAGGAAGAGAGAGAGAGAGACATTGGAAGTGAGAAGGGCCTCATGGGCCTGTAATCCTGGGCCAATTGGGCCGCGAGGCCCACATAGTGTGAAAGCCAAAAATGATTTATTTTAGCTATACATCAGGCTGCAAGATCGCACTAGAAAATTTTCATGCTAAATCTGATATTCAGATTTGAGCTCGTGTTGAAGATGGAGAAAAGTTCTTCAGATTAAGATGCCTCTTTGATGTCTCCCGGCCCATACATTGTAGCATGTACCTATCCGATCCTGTCGAAGATGCATTACGCCTTGTTAAGGTATTAGCGCTTGTCTTTCATTTGCTTTGTATGCTGTTGTATCAGGCATACATTGAAGCAGTGCAGGAAAGCTCCTAAGGATCTTAGTGAGGAGACCAAATTTTCATGCTACTTCATCTAAGTTGGTTTTTCTATCCAACTTTGATGCAACTTTTGAAATGTAGTATGAAGAATTTGAGAGATGCAATGCTGATGTTGTCCAGGCAATCAAAGCTGTAGAGGCCCAGGATGCTCATGAGGATGAACAATCAACAAAAGCCATACCTTTGCTCAACCCGACCCATGCTTCTGTCAATGACCCAAATGGCACAGCATTAACAGCCTATCAGTTCTGGAACTTTCCATGAACCTACCACCACAACGTCATGTTCCAGAACCTAACCCTCTTTCTGTAACTACCAATAAACCGCTCAATCATAGTCCAACCCCATTGACTGACACATGCATCCAAGCATACGTAATACAACACAAACCATCTAAACCATACACAACAATCCAATCTTGTCCCTGTTGAAGATTGATTCAAAGTGGTTGAATAATTTTAGGGATTTAGTCTTATCCATTTCCACCATTTTATTTAAGAGTTGTTACAAATAATTAGGGGTAGTGGATTTATGGACCTAAATATTAGCCTTTTCAGTTTTTTTTGAAAGCCTATATCAAGGCACCTATTGTTCAGATTTCATGTAGCAATTTGAGTGAATTCATAAAGCAGAAGGAGCTTCGGCATATCTTTTAGTCTTCTTGTGCTTTTTTCTTTCTCTTTCAACAACAAAGTGGCATCAGAGCCCTCTTTGGTCCAGTGGGCATTTAAGTGAAACACGTATTGGGTTTTCAAGGGAGACACGAGGGCAGTGAGAGCATATTATCTCAGCTTTGAAATTAAAATGGCAGTAGTTGGATTTTCTTCATCTCAACCACTAATACCCATATTTTCTAAAGAGAAGTACAATTGGTGGAGCATCATAGTGAAAACTCTGCTCAAATCACAAGAGCTAGGGATCTAGTAGAGCATGGGTTTGTTGAAGAGGAAGAGGAGAAACTCAAAGAAACTAAGAAAAGAGATGCCAAGGCTCTATTCATTCTTCAACAAGCAGTCCATGAGACCATTTTCTGAAGAATTGTTGTAGCAATCACATCAAAGCAAGCATGGACGATTTTACAAAAGGAGTTTCAAGGTGATTCAAAGGTCATAGTGGTGAGATTACAATCCCTAAGACGTGAATTTGAAACCTCGATTACGAAGAATGGTGAGCTGGTTGCAGATTTTGTCAAGAGCAATGGCAATCATTGGCCAAATGCCCTCTTATGGTGAACAAATTTCAAACAAGACAATAGTGAAAAAAGTCTTGAGAAGCTTGACTCCAAAATTCGATCATGTAGTAGCTGCCATTGAAGAAGCCAAAGACCATCAGTTCTTACGATTGATGAACTGATGGGATCTCTTCAAGCCCATGAAGCGAGGATCAACAAATTGATTGAAAAAAATGAAGAAAAGGCCTTTCAAGTGAAGGAGACAACTTCTAAACATGGACACAATGACCATTCAGCAAGCAGAGGTCGAGGAAGAGGAGGCTTTTGTGGTAGTCGTGGTCGTGGAAACGACAGAGAAAGAGGGAGGAATCAAGGACAATGACAGTCCAATGACCACGGTAACACAAAAACTGCCATTCAATTTTATCATTGCAGGGGATATGGACATATCAAAGAAGAATGTTGGTACAGAGATCACAAGATGAACTTTGCAGCAGAAACTGAAAGTGAAGAAGGAAATAAGCTTTTCATGGCTTGTGTCAATGTTGATTGCAAACCAAGTGATTTATGGTTTGTAGACAGCGGCTGTTCAAACCATATAACTAGCAGCAAAACCCTATTCTAGGAACTTGATGAGACTCAAAGGGTAAAAGTGAAGCTTGGCAACAAAAAGGAGATGCAAGTTGAAGGAAAAGGTACAGTGGGATTCAATACAAGCCAAGGTAAAGTGAAAGTTCTGGATAATGTTCAATTTGTACCTGAATTGGGCTACAATCTGTTAAGTGTTGGACAACTAATGACTAGTGGACATTCTATTCTATTTGATGACAATGAATGTATCATTAGAAATAAGAAATCTGGTAAAGCGGTTTGTGTTAACATGACTTCCAACAAGATGTTTCCTTTGGATGTTTTAAATATGGAGAACTTTGCT
>JAKNRG010107010.1:812-12733 GCA_024706555.1 Mandevilla sanderi x Mandevilla atroviolacea | reverse complement strand
CTTTTATGCTTGTCTTTGGTTAAATTAAATTAAACACCTGAAAAGCTAAAATTGAATTAACATCTTTATATGGAGTTTTGATTGAACACCAATAATATATGTAATATAAGTCATATAGATGTGGTAAATCTCTTGCCTTGACAAAATATAAGAACGAATCATCTTATCTTAAAGTATTTGTATTCTATCATTGGTTCAATAGTTTTATTAACAACTTATGATAATTTATTTTTAATTAATTATGTCTTATATTGCAGGAACATGGCACCTGAATTAACTTCTGATGATATGGTCGAGATAAAGAACACTGACGAAGAAAATCTCACTGATGTTGCAAATATTAATTGGGTTGATTTGGACTCTCTGCTGTATGGGTGCATGAGTATACAGGAACCAAAGATCGCAAGTCTTGGGTGGTAAGTTAGGTTTCCTGAAAGAAAAGACAAAGAAAAGGTGGCCGGAGGGTTACTCCGAAAACCTCCTTTACAATTTACAAGGCTTATCCAGCCCTTTACAATTTATTTCTCTTGAATTGGGCCCTTGCTAGCCATTCTATATTGGGCCTTGGCCCTTCACTCACAAATTTAATAGATGATGATCTAAATCAAATTGGAAAATCTAATGAATGTAATACTACTACACCTTTCAACCATCCGAAGCTATGATTTCTTTATCATTTTGAAGATGCTTATGCATATTATCGAGTGTATTCGATGAAGAGAGGTTTTAGCGTTCTGGAAAATCACACACGACTTCAAACACTCACGTTAGTCAGCTCAATGAAGTTATGAACAAATGAATAGATGAGAAAGGCGTGTGTACTTTCCATTGATGATATCCTTTTATATACAACTCTATGGAAGCAAGAATTCTTAAACCCTAACTAATATTAATTACAAAATCCCTATTGACCAACTACATGTTACAAAAGAAATTTCAGTTACAAATCTACATAAATACTATTTATTATTTTCAGTTACAAAATAATTTAGATTACAACACATGATACACATGAGGAAACCATTTAAGTTAATTCTCCTTTACACGCCCCCACAAGATTGGGATACCATCATGTAAGCCAATTTTCTGCCTATAAAGAAGAAAAGGTGTCTTTGTCAGAGATTTTGTGAGCAATCTTCAAGCAGATCTTTAGCTGAGATATGTACCACCCTAAGAGAGCCCTTTTGAACCAAATCTTAGATAAAGTGGAAGTCAATCTCAAGATGCCTCATTTTGGAGTGACATTTTGGATTTTGGCAAGTGTAGGTGGTAAAGATGTTATCACAATAGATGACTGATAGAGAAACATGAAAGCCAAGCTCAGAAAGCAACGATTTGACACATATTACTTTAGAGGCAATAGTGGAGACAACCCTGTATTCGTCTTCTGTGGAGGAACAGACAATGGCTTTTTGTTTATGGGAACACCAAGAGCTGGGGTTGAAGACAATATATAGAATCTATGCTGAGGTTGAGCTTTGATCATTTGTATCCTCAACCCAATCTGCGTCAGAGTAAGCATGAAATGAAAGGAGCTTTTGTGGAGTCAACAATACCCCATGACCAATTGTGCCTTTAAGACAACATTGCAAACGTTTGAGAGCATGCAACGATCTGTAATAGGAGAGTGCATGAATTGAGAGAGTTTGTTAACAGAGAAAGAAATGTCGAGTCATGTAATGGTCAAGTACTGCATGGCCCTCATGAGCTTTCTGTAATTTGAAGCAGCAACTACTTGGCTGGTGTTGGTTGCTTTTAAGAGAGCAGAATCAGCAACAAGTAGGGTTTTGATCTCCTTTGTACCTTTCCATTTGAGCTTGTGCTAGTATCTTCCGGATGTAATTATGTTGGGAGAGAAAAAGGCCTCTGGAGTGTGATATAACATCAACACCAAGAAAGAGATTGAAAGGACTGGCCTCTTTGAGAGAGAACTTCCGGCCAAGACTTGCAATAAACCTTTGAATGAAGGCAATGTAATTCCCTGTAATGATTAGGTCATCAACATACACTAAGAAATAGCATAATATTTTGTCAGTGTTGTAAATGAAGAGGGAGTTATCAGAACAAGACTGTTGGAAGCCAGAATCAATAACTAATACCTGTAGAGGTTGATACCAGGCACGTGGTGGCTGTTTGAGGCCATAGAGAGCTTTATGAAGTTCACAAACATGTTGCGGACGAGTGGAGTTAATGAAACCAGGAGGTTGCTACATGAATACTTATTCGTGCAAAAGGGCATAAAGAAAAGCATTATTCTCATCCAATTGAAATAAAGGCCAATTGTGTGAAATAGCAATTGTGAGAACAATGCGTATGTTGGCAACCTTGATAACAGGGCTAATGTGTCATCATAGTCAATTCATGGTCTTTGATTGTAGCCTTTAGCTACTAATCTAGCTTTGTACCTGTCAATAGAACCATCAACATATCTTTTAACACGAAAAATCCATTTGCAACTAATAAGAATGTGATCCGGAGAAGGGGGCACCAATTCCCAAGTACCATTTTTTACAAGAGCATTAAATTCATCACTCTTGGTAGCTCGCTACTGTAGTCTGACTCACGCATGAAGGTTCAAGAGCTTCAAGAAGAGGATGCTTGGTTATAAGGTGGACTTTCTTGGGCTTGAAAATGATGTTGCAAGATCAGGTTAGCATAGGGTAGGAGCAAGTGGATGTAGTAGAGGAGGGAGGTACAGCTGAAGT
Source organism: Mandevilla sanderi x Mandevilla atroviolacea (assembly GCA_024706555.1). Lineage (NCBI taxonomy): Eukaryota > Viridiplantae > Streptophyta > Magnoliopsida > Gentianales > Apocynaceae > Mandevilla > Mandevilla sanderi x Mandevilla atroviolacea. The sequence goes on along the minus strand of JAKNRG010107010.1, from coordinate 10,028 downwards.
TGTGGAAGACGAAGGGGCTGCTATAGGTAAATGAGTAGTTGTAGGTATTGAAGTATGAGTTGTAGGACGACGAGAATAAACGAGAGGATAAGGTGAAATTAAATAAGAAACATTTTGGGTAATGGTGTTGGTGTTTGGTAAAAAGTTTGGAGTTGTGTGTGGCGTCTGAAAAGGAATAAGAGAGTGATGAGTACTATCCACGAGGATTTCAAACCATGTTGGTGTATCTTGAGGAGGCCGTATAGAATCAAAAGTAGAAGTGAGGTCTTTTTGTGATTTGGTAAAAGGAAATTGATTTTCAAGAAATATAACATGTCGATAGGTGTAAATTTTATGAGATTGGAGATCATAACAAAGATAAGCACTTTGGTGAAGTGTGCAGCCCAACAATACACAAGGAGTGGATTTTGCATCAAATTTGTTTTTAGCATAAGGTCTTAGACAAGGATAACAAAGACATCCAAAAATACGAAGAGTTTAGTAATTAGGAATAGTATGGTGTAATTTTTCAAAAGGAGAAAGCATATCTAAACTGGTGTAGACATTTAATTAATTAAGTACACAACAATGAAAAAGGCAAAGGTCCCAAATTTATTGGGAAGGGAAGCATTATGAAGAAGGGTGAGACCTGTTTCAACAATGTGGCGATGTCTTCTTTCAGTAGAGCCATTGTGTTGAGAAGTGTGAGAAGGAGTTTGAAGACGTTGAATACCTTGTGAATGAAAGTATTTTTTGAGAGATCGATATTCACTACCTCCATCAGCGTAAATGGAAATTATTTTCGGTTTGTATTTGTTTTCAAGTAACTTATGAAAGGTTGGAAAGATGGTAAACACATCACATTTGGATGTAAAAGGATAAAACCAGACATTCTATATAATGATCCACGAAAATTGCATAATGACGAAAATCATCAATAGAACATGTTCGGACAGGTCCCCATAAGCCTGAATACAATAACTGCCAAGGGTGGGCACTTTTTAAAGTGAAAATTCCAAATGAATGCAGATGGCTTTTATAACTCTGACATGAATTGCAAATAGAATTCAATAGAGAAGACAAGTAAATTAGAGATGGATATATGATTTAGAATTCTTGGTGCTGGATGTCCCAATCGTTGATGCCAATAGGAAGAAGAAGCATGCAAACTAAACCAGATAGTAGGATGCGTTGAAAGACTATAGAGATTGTTTTCAAGTTGGCCTTTGGTAGCATCACCCCCGTGGATAGATCCTTGATTATGAAGAAGGACGAGAAGAATTCAATAGAAACATGATTAGATTGGCAAAATTTGGAAACAAATAGAAGATTAACACAACTTTGAGGAACACATAAGACATTAGAGAGATGACATAATTTTGAGGAAAGAGGAGAGCTTTGGAACTAATATGTGTAATCGGTATACTTGAGTCATCAGTCAATGAAGTTCATCACTATCTTCATAGGGAGAGTGCATGGACAAATTTCGCAAATCACTCGTAATGTGAAGAGTAGCACTAGTATCTAGAATCCAATTGGATGATGGTATAGAGTCAGAATTTGAAAAATTATGTTGTTGGTTGTGCAGAATGGATTCCTCTAAAAAAAATCACGAGCCTTAAAGCTTTTGACAAAATTGGCACTGTACTTTCGACTTTTTTCCTTGGCCATTGTTGTTGGCACAAAAGGAAGATCTTGATGATAGGAAACCTACAAAAGAAATTAGGGTAGTCAAACACCATTTTGGTTAAAAGGAGACTGTTGAGGATTTTGCCAAAAATTGTTATGTTCTGGGTAGTTGTTGGTGTGATGACCAGGGTTTTTCTTCTTCTTTTTTATCCAAATGTAAATGTGTATAGATCAAAAGATAAATGTACAAAGTACACTCGAGCATACTCGAGGCGATACACGGATGTACAAAACAACAAGAGATATTAACCAAAAGCTACAAGTGGGAGCAAAACCTAGCAACAAAGTACAAGGGAAAAAGGTTGGAATAAAACATTAGGATACAAAGACAATAGAATCCTGTATACATGTGTTTTATTCCAAAAAACCATATCCTCACTTGTTGGTTGCTTGCCATCAAAGATTGCCCGATTCCTTTCCATCCAAATGTGATAAACCATGCAAGCCACACCAATCTTCTTACCCTTAGTGAGTAAGGAAGTTCCCCGAGCCTCATTTTTGAGCCATTTCAAGGCGCTTGAGAGAGTAGACATTTGCCGCCTAATGCCCAACCATGATTTGATTGCTGCCCAAACAGTGCCTGTAACATGGCAGTCAAAAAACAAGTGTTGATGAGTCTCATTCACTGAGTGACAAAAGCCACAGGTGGTGTCCTCAGTCAAGAAGGGTAGCCTATCCTTGGTGAGGAGTTTAGACGTCACTGCCAGCCAGAAAATGAATGAATATTTGGGGGGAGAGGCAAAGAACCAAACCAGAGGAGACCAGATAACCATAGCTCCTCTCGGCCTGAAGTAGTAATAAGCTAGCCGAGAAGACCAAGAGGAGGAATTCCACTCATTAAGCCGAGAGGTGGCCAAGGATGAGGAGACTTCTTTGAGTAAGATGGATCCCTAATATCAAGCAGCCTTTTCCAAAGTGGGGAGTTGTCCTTACGTTTCATAACTTCCCACAAGGAGGATTGTCTAAGGTAGAAAATATTGACCCATTTAACCCAAAAAGTATCTTTCTTGGATTGAATATTCCATAGCAACTTAGAAAGTAGGGTAGTATTCCAAGAATGAAGATGTGGAATGCCCTAGCCTCCCTCTTCCTTAGGTAAAATAAGATACTTCCAAGCAACCAATGGTTTCCCTTTACCCCATAAGAAGCTGCGGCAAATGCTGGTAATTCTGTCCAAAACCGTTGAGGGAGCAGGTAAGACAGAATGCCAGAAAGAATGAATGCCTTGTAGAACCAAAGAGATGAGTTGGGTTCTGCTTGCATATGATAATGTTGAATGCCTCCATGCCCCAATAGCACCCAAGGTGTCATCAACCAGATTGGAGAAGTGAATGATTTTTAGTCTCGCCACTGCCAAAGGTACACCGAGATATCTAAACGGCATGCTGCCTACCGAGAAGCCTGTGAGCATCAAAATATCCTGATGCACTTCTGCCCCAACACCAGGAAAATAGAGGTTCAATTTGAGAGAGTTGGCGTGCAGTCCAGAACAGGGTCCAAACTGAAGCAAGCAGTGCCAAATAACGTTCACCGAAGGACAGTCCCCTCTAGCGAATAAGAGCAAGTCATCCGCAAAGGATAAATGTGTAATTTTAAGGGGTGCACACTTAGGATGATAGTTGAAGGGATGTAGTCATGAATCCAGCGTTATGGCCCTTGAGAAGTACTCCAAACAAAGAACAAATAACATGAGGGAGAGGGGTTCTCCTTGCCTAAGACCTCTCTTCCTTTTGAAAAAACCAAAACGTTCTCCATTTACTTGGATAGAATATGATGTAGATGTAATCCATTGCATGATCCAATTAATGAAAACCAAAGGAAAACGTAAGGCAACCAAGACTTGGTATAGAAAATCCCAAGAAATCATATCATATGCCTTTCTAAGGTCAACCTTGAGCATGCATCTAGGAGAGACACATTTTCTATTGTATTGTAACACAAGCTCCTCTGCTAAGTGATCATTATCCGATAGAGATCTTCCTGCCACAAACCCAGCTTGGGATAGGTTAATGAGGGCCGAGAGAGTTGGAGACAATCTGACTGCCAAAACCTTTGAGATCACCTTATACAACACATTACAACAAGAAATCAGGCGGTATTCTGAAAAAGTTATGGCGTGTGAACCTTTAGGAATAAGAGTAATAATGGCATGATTAATTTGCTTGAGTAGACTAGATGAATTGAAAAATTCAGAAACAGCCCCATATAACTCATTACCAACAACATTCCAGGATTTTTTGAAAAAAAGAACAGAATACCCATCTGGTCCCGGGGCTTTTTCATTGCCCATTCCGAAGAGTGCAGAGTGCACTTCCTGAAGAGAAACAGGTCTGCAAAGATCCGAAACAGACTTGGTAGAGATTAGGGGACCCGAGGCAATGATCAGTGGATCAATAGGGTGAGACGGAACATTAGCACCAAGAAGGTTAACATAGAAACCTGGAAAAGCTGCACCAACTTCGGATTGGGAGGTGGTCCTAGAACCATTTGCCATAACAAGTCCAGCAATGAAATTTCTTTTCCGATTCCGCTTAACAAGGTCATGAAAGTATCGTGTACCACGATCACTATCCATGAGGAGTTTACACTTTTCATGTTGAGAGTAAAAACTCCTCTCCGCTTCATAGAGGTTGAAGGAAATAACACTGAGTTCCTTGACTTTCTATTGAAGAGAAAGATCCGAGGGATTATCATGTAGTAGAAGCAAACATTCATCCAAATCCTGCTTGCCTTTAGCTACCCGAGATGAAATATAAGAAAAGTGGAGCTTGTTGAGCCTTTTGAGGGGCCCCTTCAAAAGTTTTAGCTTTCTACAAAACCTGAACTGGGCAGACCCGTCAATGTCAACATCCCAAGAAGCACTGACGACATCCATAAAATCACTGTGTTCAGTCCACATATTGAAAAACTTGAATGGGAATTTTTTCTGCGGTGGAGATGGCAAAAGTGAGACCACACAGGGAGAACGGTCGGAGGTGCAGCCCGAGGGAATGAATTCAGCTATGCAATTAGTATCCCTATCCAACAAAATGTCATTAATGAAAACAAGGTCAATCCGGGACCAAACTACATTGTTCGACTAAGTGTAGAAGCATCCAGAAGATTGAACTTCAAAGACATTAACCGAAGGCACCCAATTGAGGAAATCCTCGTTTCATAAGAGGAAACATCACTCACATTGCAACGATCACCTGGACTGAGAATGGAGTTAAAATCGCCAAGAATAATAATCTAGGGATGAGATAAAGCAGAGCCAAAATTTTCCAAAGCAGTCTAAAGAGGCCGTCGGGTAGCAGTAGAGTGAAGACCATAAAAAAAGAGGCATAAATCATACAATTAGAAACTTTACAGGTGAAGGAGATGTGAATGGTCTGTTCTTCCACCACAAGAACAGTGACATCCAGCAATAGGGCATTCCAAATCAACAAAATACGTCCACCATGCACATGCAAAAAGTTGTGAGTAAAGTCCCAGCCAGGGAATTTATTTATCATGATACTATCGATGGACTCAGCATTCACTTTTGTTTCCAAAATACTCATCAAAACAACATCATTAGTTTTCAAGAAGTGCTGGACTCCATTTTGCTTAAGGGGATGGTTAAAAGACCCATACATTCCAAAAACCTATCTTCATGTAGCATTGGTTGAGGGAGGTTTTCAAGACTCCTAGCAGCCAGCATCCCTTTAGAATTTGAAGGTAGAGCAACTGTCCGAAGCTTAACAGAAGGCCTTGAAACTTTGGAAGGGCCACCCTGCGGTTTTGACTTAGCTTTATTGTTGAGCCGAACAACCTGCCATTCCTGGCCCTTATTTGGGACTCCATCAACACTAAGGTTCTCTTTCTTGAGCTCAATCTCTGTCAATGTTGAAGTCGAGACAGTGGCAGTAGGGTCTTCTCGTGGAGGACAGCTTGCACCAGCACTCACGATCTGTTCCAGGGCACCATTGTTTATCGTAAGGTTAGTGGAGGTGACCAAAACAGGGGTAGTTTCCACCCCACAATCAGCAGCATCAACAAAGGTAGTGTCCTTAGAAGGCTGTGCAGATTCATTAACCATCTGAGATTTGCCGTTGCGCACCCTGGCTGTAACTTGGGTTGGCGGCACATCAATTTGGCCAGCCCCCTGCTCTTTAGTCACACCCTTGGGACCAATCTCATCAACAGAATTCGAAACTTTAGCCAAAACCACCGTACCGTTCTTGTCCTCCTTAGGCAAGGAAGGACCAGTAGGAGCATCAACACAGTCAATATTCACTGGATTAGCATTCCCCGTCACAGACGACTTGCTTACCTTGCAGGTTTAAGCGGAATGTAGTGAGGATTGACACACATCACAACGAGTGGGCAGGTGTTCATAGATAATGGGCTGAACATGAAGTCGGCCATCAGGAAGGTCGAAAGTGACTTCACTACAGAGGGGCTGGGATAAATCAACTTCCACAAGAATCCGGGCAAAGGAGACTCTCTCCTATGAGCCGTTAGTGGATCTGCAGTGATGGGGATACCAACTCGAGAAGCAATGAAACTCAGGCCCGTTTCTTGCCAACATTCCCTTGGCAGGTGATGCAAATGGATCCAAACTGGGGTGACTGCAAACTGTTCTTCAGTGAAATCAAAGTACTTAGGCATGGATTTAAGTAGCAGAGGTTTACCGAAGAGGAAATAAGGTCCATTGAGAAGGACAAATTCCAAGTCTTCTTCAGAGTTAAACTGAAACACAAGCCACCCTTTTTTGTGTGTGAACACCCTGTAAAGGACTCTCCATGAGTTGCAAAGGTTGGTAATGGGTTTCACACCTGGGAACTTGCATGCAAAGTACCCAACAAGGGCATGCCCCTAGGCCTCAAAAGTGGAATCGAGCTGTTCCTTTATGAAAGCAAAATGTTTGGTTGAATGCTTAACAAAGTGCAAAGGAAGACCCTTAGCTGAACTGGGGAGCTTTCTAACTTTGCTTGCCCAAGTGGTATTAGCCGTATGAGAGTTCTTAGGAGCCTTAGAGGGTTCAGCCACGGTACATGAAGGATCATGAGTTTTCTGGAAGGATTTTGGGTCAGACGGTGCACCAGTGGACCCAGCCAGAGCCACATGGCAGTCCAAGTCAGCGTCAACGATCAAGGCAGCAAGAGGATGGCCAGCTACGTCAGCGTCAACAGTCAAGGCAGTAGGAGGGTGGCCAGCCATGTCAGCACTAGTGGGCCCAAAAGAGGGGCTAACTTCAGCGCTAGGCAAGCTCATCAGGAGGGACCAGCCGCTATGTTTGACAAAGGTCACCAATACAAGAACAATACAGCTGAAATACGTATACTACTCTGCAAAGACCAACCACCGTCTGGGCTGCATTAAATGCGCCTCGAAAAATAGCAATTTGAAATAAAACCAATCTGAGAAAGATAAAAATGGATCAATAATTCCCGCCTGTTGAAGGTAGCTAGAACACCATAAATGCAGCAATAACTTCAAAACGATAATGCAACTATAGCTACAAATCAGGACAGGAAAGAGGAGCAAAGTACAGATATTAAGTGCCTAAACCAACAAGAAAGAACAATAAAGCCGCAGAGGCTCAAACCACACAAACAAGAAGATAATAAAATTGGAACCTAGTATAAGCACTTAGAACAGAACGAACAAACAACAAAAGAATACTGAGTGTTCTGCTGTGTCGGACCGCCTTTAAGACATAACAACCAAACACCAAACCGCCAAGAAGCAGTTATTTGAAGCCATGGTAGGGTCAGACGAAGGTGAAGGCGTCAGGGTGTCGTTGCCCAACAAGACAGAATACAACTCTAGCTAGAAAGGACCAAAAACACCCGGACAAATCGTTAGAAAAACGGAGGAAACCAATGCCAGTACAGGGGAATAGGGCGAACAAGGCTAGATCAGAGCAGAGGCAGCATAGTATCCATCAAGAAAGCACCTGGGCAGAAGAAGAAGAAGAATGTCCAACTCCTCAAGTTGAGAGCTTCTCTCTCTAACTTTCTCTCACTACTACTTTTTTATGACTGAGTGACCAGGGTTTTTCTACGTGTAATAGGTAGTGGCAGGAGCAACAGTGAAGGAAGGATCATTTCGTAGAAGAAAGATTTCATGGGCCAACACAATTTGTCTTGAAGTTCAACAAAGATTATAACTGAATCATGAGCATGGATAGTTGTAGTGATATCTCGAACACTGGTTCAATACCATTGAGGACATGGACTACAAGATCAACATCTGAGATAGGATTGCCACAGATAGTCAATTCATCAAAAATAGTTTTCATAGTATTCAAGTATTCACTCACAGAATTGTTTTCCCTCTTGGAGTTGGAAAGTTGTTCTCAAAGAGATAGGTGATTTGTTCACAAATGTTATTTGGAGACGTTTCCAAGCTTTAGCAGCGGTGTAGGCATCGCCAATGGTTCTCATGGCTGAGAAATTGGTGGCGGTGGAAGCTATGATAGTTGCCAAAACAAGTTGATCTTAACAATACCGAAAATCGTAATCTACATTAGGAATTTTCTCTCCATCTTTGTTGATTGAAGCAGGAGGTGCAACTTCTTGACCTGTCATATATCCAAAAAGATGATGTCCTTGAAGTAGAGGAAGAATTTGAGTTCTCCAGAGAGAAAAATTGTAAGGAGTGAGTTTGAGAGGTAGTTGAGAACCATTAATGGCTATTAGAGTTTTGTCATTGGAATGGAAAACATTTTTACTGCTTGAGGCAGCCATGATAGACAAAAACAATAAAATAAAATAAACTGCTGAGAAAATTTGCTAATAAGAAGAGGGAAGATGGATCGAAAGGGAAGCAAAGAGCTTCAAAGCTCTGATACCATATGAAGTTATGAACAAATGAATAGGTGAGCAAGGTGTGTGTTCTTTCCATTGAAGATATACATATATATACAATTCTATAGGAGCAAGAATCCCTAAACTCTAGCCAATATTAATTACAAAATCCTTATTGACCAGCTACCGTTACAAAAGGAATTTCAGTTACAAATCTACAAAACTCCAATTGATTATTTTCAGTTACAAAATAATTTAGATTACAACACATGATACACATGGTTACTTCCCTCATGATGATTTTTTTAACGTCAATCTTATCCATAATCCATGTTTTACTTGGCGAAACGTTTGGACTGCTCATCAAGTCTTTGAGATGGTGTGCAGGTGGCGAATAGGAGATGGGTGTAAAATTCGAGTGTGGAAAGATGCGTAGCTGAGAGCAGAATGTAATCGTTCTGTGGAGTCTCCTATTATTGAAGGCTTGGAGGATATTTGTGTAACTAATCTTTGTGTGCCAAGCGGTAGAGCGTGGAATATTGAGCTACTACTGAAGCTTTTCAATGAAGGCGATGTTGCCGAAATCTCTTCCATTCCTCTTGATTTAGTGAATGGCCCTGATAGTCTTATGTGGCATTTTACCAATAATGGTATCTATAGTGTTAGATCAAGCTATAGAGTTGCTTTAGATTTTTTATGGTTGAAGGAATGAAAAAAGAATGGAGATTGGATGTTGATTTGGCAACTTCGTGTTCCCCCAAAGATGAGATTT
>JAKNRG010106979.1:594-12118 GCA_024706555.1 Mandevilla sanderi x Mandevilla atroviolacea | reverse complement strand
CATGAACAGAACCTTTAAGCCCATCAACTACTACCCAATGCAAAGATTGAACAGAAACACACATCCACACAATGCACAGTTAAAACTAAAAACATCCAACCACAATATCAATAGAGTTTGCGCTATCAAGAAATCCAAAGTATTTAAACCTTGGCCAACTGAATAAAAGATTTCTCCCAAGCCACTGCCTTCGCATTTTCATTGCCCACTGCACCAATTGCATTGTTCACCGGATACGTAATAACAAATGCAGAAGCCTGACAAAACAATTTCATCAATATAATCTAGAGATCATGGTGGAGAATTTACACCAGAAAGCAAAACTTCATCAAGGATAAAGAAAAATCCTGAGTTAAAACAGCAACACAATATTTTACAATCTACAACCTTAGAAAGGTTGAAATATTACCTCACTGTAATTGTTCCCCGAAAAGCTCCCCAGAATAGTACTTGGATCAAGGGGGGCCTTAAATGCACCCAAACATGCATCCGCAGATGCATAATGCTGAAAATGATTTTGTATCAATAAGAAAAATCAATAGAAATACCCTAACCAAGATATAAATTTTTAAAGAAAAGATGAGAGAGAGAGAGAGAGAATTTGCTATACTTGGAAAAAATTTTAAATTTTGAGCATTGGATCAATATTGAACACTTGGAACCACTTAAGGAGTGTTTGTGACACTTCCTATACCATTCTCTACAACATTCCTAAAATAGAGCCACCTTTACTGGACATATTACTCAAAAATGGGAAAAAAAAAATGCAACAATGAAATAGGAGTGTTACAAAAATGGCATGCATTGAAACCAAACAAATGTCAAGAATAAACAGAGAAAGGTATTGGGATAAGATTTACTGTTTACGGTTGGATGTATGGTTTAATGTTAAGTGGATCTCAAATGTTAGATAAAATAATAAAATAGTTAATATAGATAGTCAATAAATTAGTGAATGTTTAAAAATCTAATCTAATTAGAAATATTTTAAAGAAAGCATACTTCATTTGTAGTGTGGGGCTCATACCTTGGAATTTTTAAGTTTTGAGTTTTAAATTTAAAAGAAACATAAATGACAATCCCAAGGTACATACTACTAGCACAACATCAGCTCATCTCTTTACCAACATAATTTAGAACCGTCTTTCAAAGGTAAATTGTGTAATATAATAACCATCAGCTCATTCCTTCACCCAGCTCAATATAATTGGTCCAATCAGTATAAATCAAAGAGAAAGGCAATGTGATCATCTATTGTCTATTAAAAGAAAAGGAAGTTTTAAGTGATAGGTAAAACATGAAAATAAGCATTATTCTCAACGTGAAACCAGTGGATAGAGATATCTAAAATCAGGATTAAAACAAGGACATACCTGAAAGCAGTACTCTGCATGCATAACTCCGCCCAAATCATAAAAATTGTCAGGATCCATTTTAAAATACTGTTAAAAGAAAGAAAAGAAAATAAAAAAGAATCTATATCAAGATCCAGGATATGCATAACAAACAACCATTCAATCAGGGCAAGAGATCATCTACTGACTAGAAATACTTAATGCCACTTCACGAAAAGAGAACAGGGGCTATCAAAAGGATAGTCATAAAGTTCAGTTAAATGAGAGAATGCTAGCAGCCATGTCACAAGCAACTAACATGATAAATTTAGTTAATTACTTAACTGCTTTAACTGTGACCATCTCACTACATCATACTTTCAAACAGTTGGTCTCAATAATAGAACAAAAGCTCTCTTAGGTGAAACAACTAAGGAGAATTGTCTGACATATAAAAGTAGGCCAGTGCATGCTTCTAAACCATAAAGTCCTGTGCAGTAACTTAAAGAACATAAAATGAGATATGACGAACCTGTAGGACACTTTGGGTGCTGCATTCTTGGCCAAGAGGCTTCATGCAAATGTCGGTTAATGATACCAGAGTACCAGAATAATTTGCATGAATTTCATCAACCTTCAAAATTAAGTAAGCCATATACAGATTGGTTGCTGATCATGGACAGAGATTCAAACATAAAATCAGCAGAACAGACTAAGAACACCTTTTTCTGAACTTCAAAAAGCAACTGGATATTTTCTTCTGTTACAATTGAAGGCGATTTTCCATGCCTTGGGTCTGGCAGTGTAGCAATAATAAGCTGTAAACAAGTATAAGAAAAAGTTAACACAGAAAAAATAACAAGAATCACTTTGTACTCCATCACATAATCTAAGACAGATAAGAATGGTTAAATGAATGTAGCTCAAGAAGGATATATAAAAGTAAAAATAGGTAAACACAAGTTTTTATTTCATACTTACCAACAAGTTATTGGGAATTATTGTTTCAAATGTCAGGGGATAGGGTGACATAAGATACACAACAAAGAAAATAAACCAAAAATATGAACTATTGTAATGTTCCACACATTAATACCTGTTCAATTCTGTAGAAAGGAGCCAGGTGGCTGTCAAAAAAGTTCTTCTCTTCTGCTGCCCTACTCCCATGACCTACCCATAGCTGCAATACAACTCCAGGTGGGTAGGATTATGCGTGGGGAATTAAAAAAATGGAGAAAACATTATCAAAGAACCATGCAGATTGTTTGCCAGCTACGTAAGAGAGAAAGATTTCCTTCAACCACAACTACAGTCTAGTGCACTCAATCTGAAAACATATCTCAAACCATACTTCATGGTAAGTTGAAATAGGACTAGAGTCAGAGCATTCAATCACAAGTTACAATGATATCCCACACTACATAGACAAATGTAACAATGTCACAAGTCACAATTTCCAGACACAAAACTCAGGGAAAAAGAAATTACTCAACATATTCAACTCACAGAGCCAATATCATAGTTTCTCATTAACTTCAAAGGGTAGCATGTGACCTTGGACAGTTGTTTATTCTCCTTATGATAAGGTACCACCCTTACGTGTGTATTCTAGGAGGAAATTAGAGCACGTGACAAAGGTAAGGAGGAAGTTCTGGTCCCTCTCAGTCAGTTATGCCCATTATTGCAGCTAGAGGAAGAAGAGGGACGACGTGTTCAAGTGGTAGACGACTAGATTTGAATGTCCTCCTTTAGTCTTATCCCAGTAATTTTTCTTTATAAACAGTCTAGCAGCTCTCTGTTCTTTGCTGTCTTGAATTCGAGAGTAGTCCTACTCAAATTGGACTTGTTTGCTGTTAATACAGTTATATTTTTCAACCTTCCAGTTTTGTTACCCTTGTCTCTATCATTTTTGGTTCCGTTACAGGGAAACGAAGATGGGAGTAAACACCCGCAATACCTCCAACCTCCAAATTGAAGCCCATGAAACTCATCCTTCATCACCGAATCCATCCATTGTCGCACAGCTCGCCACCATAGTTCTAAACTGGACTCACTTAGAGCCGAAGTTGCTGCCCTTTAAGCTCAAAGAAGCGCTGCCCAACCTTCCGCTGCCAACCCCGCAAGTGGCCCACGAAGGAAGGGGAAGGAACTACCCTTGGTTATCATGAATAAAGAAGAAACAATAGCCAAGAAGCTGATGAAGAGGACGGAAAACCCCTAGTGGAGGAGAAACCCAGCTCATCGTCCCCATACCACAATTGAATTTCCTAAATTCGAAAGAGGAGATCAACGTGGATGAATCCTCAAGGCAGAAAAATATTTCCACTATTATCAAACACCGGATGATTTGAACGTGGACATTGCAGCTATGTACCTTAAGGCACATGCCTTGGATCTTTTCTCTTGGCTCAACAGCGAAACAACAATCTTCTATTTGGATGAACTAGTTTGGGCGCTCCAGAAGAATTATAGACCAACGGAGTTCTAGAATCACCTTTCCAGTATTTGGCAGACCGATACAGTACAGGAATATAGGCAGGAGTTTACCAAACGTTTAGAAAGAGTTTCTGATTGGCCGAACAACAAAAGGGTCTGCGAGAGGATTTGAAGGTTGATGTTCACATCCATAAGCCACGTACAGATGACAAAGCAATGAACCTTGTCCTAGAATTTGAGTCCAAGTTAGGCTAAATTTGCACAACAAAAGGGACCATATGGCCTAATTCCCCTCGACCACTCTAGTTATTCAACAAAATCGTCCTCCTCTACACCGAGAAGGACAAGGGACGTGTTAAAGACCTATCCGAATTATATTAAGATTAGATTTTAGTAGTTTATTTTGATTATATTAATTAATCCTTCTAGTAATAAGGTTTAGGAGATTATAGTAGTTGATTTAGCTTGTATAGATTTTTATTTGGTATCTTAGAGTTGTATAATATATGGGTTATTCCTTTATGAAAATATACAAGAATAAGAATTTCCCGAGTTCTTTCTCTCTATCTATATTGTTAACATGGTATCAGAGCTTGGGTAACATCCTTTACTCCCCCGGAAAAACTTTTCAGAATCTAAAGCTAGTGGCCAAAACCCCACTGCTGGAATCAGGCCGAAGGAATTTCATAGGCTTTTTACAACAAGGTTTCCCATAGTTGTAGGACATGATTCCAAGTTCAGATTTCACTTTCTCCAGCTAATTTGAGAAACAATCCTCCTTTCAACTTCACCCTGGGTCTTTTCTCTCTTTGGAGCAATTGAATCAATTTCATCGATAAAAATTATAGATGGAGTATTCTTCTCAGGCAAATTATAGGTGGTGCAAAATATTCCTTCTTTTGGTGTGTAGATTGGTAATGGAAACATCATACGATGCAACCGCATATGCCGCAATATTGAAACACAATTGCCCGAGCTGAAAATCAAGCAAGATTATTATCCATTCTCTACTGGAGGTGCTTATTTGGTCTTAGTAATTCAATGGCTAGCATCGCTTAACACTGTTCAAGCAAATTGGAATGAAATGTTTATCATATTCAATCTTAACAAGCAGAGGAACAAGTTACAAGGGTTTCACCAAAAACCCAATCTACTTCCACTTTCCAGTACCTCTCGCTAGGTGTTGGGAACTTCGAATAACAACACACTCCATTCCAAACCATACTGAATACGCCTCTATTTTCCAAGAACCAAACACATTACCACCCTTTTGAACCTATACACACTCTATTCCTCTCTTACCCAATGCACAACCACCAAATATTAGGCCATATTGATACCCACATCCTGAGAAAACCGAGATTGAAAAACAAATGGCTGAACTGTTAGCAACCGGCCTTATTCGTCCTAGCTCTAGTCCCTTCACCAATCCGGTTCTTTTAGTCAAAAAGAACACAACACCTGGAGGATGTGTGTTGACTACAGTTCCCTTACTACAATTTTCTCTAAGATTGACTTGCATTTTGGCTATCATCAAAATCAGGTCAATCCCGATGATATTGCAAAGATAGCTTTTCGCATGCATGCGATGCACTATGAATTTGTTGTCATGCCATTTGGTCTCGCTAACACTTTTCAGGCTGTCATGAATGATCTTATTTCAACCTTATTTGTGTAACTTTATTTTTGTCTGCTTTGACAACATTCTTATTTATAGCAAGGATGAAAAGCAACACCAACAACACCTTCAGACAGCGTTTGACTTGCTTCGGACCCACAATTATTATGCCAACGCCTCCAAGTGCCTTTTTGGTCAACCACAAATCAATTTCCGTGGCCATGTCATCAACTCCCAAGGTGTACAGGTTGATCAAGACAAGATTGAGGCAGTACAAACATGGCCCATTCTTGCCAACAACAAAGAGTTGCATGGATTCTTAGGTTCGACTCAGTATTATCATTGCTTTGTCAAACATTACAAGCTAATTGCAGGACCCCTTACCAATCTTACCAAGAAGGATGGTTTTAAGTGGTCCCCAACAGCAGAAGCAGCTTTTAACAATCTCAAGCCAGCTCTTACTTCAGTGCTAGTACTACACTTACCGGATTATTAATAGCCTTTCACAATAGAGTGTTATGCTTCAACAGAGGGAGTGTGCGCTATCCTTTTGCAAGACGAGCATCCAGTGGCTTATTTTAGGAAGGGGTCCTCATGTTCTAATAGGATAAGATTGCTTGTGATAGGGAATTACTTGCTCTGGTATTAGCTTTGCAGAAAGAGAGGCATTACCTATTGGGAAGACATTTCCTTATCCGAACAGGCCATTATACACTCCAAAAGAATTCTTTTGAGTGCTGGTTATGGAGGTTATTTTTGAAGACACTTCAGTGCCTATTTGCGCAATTCTTTTGGCCTATTCTCAAACAGGATGTCCGCCACTATGTGCAGAATTGTTTGCAATGTCAGCAAAAAAAGTACCAAGGTTTGGCGCCAGCAGTACTTCTCCAATCTCTTCATATTGCGGACAGAATTTGGGAAGATATCTCACTTGATTTCATCATGGGATTACCAATCTGACCGCTTTGATACTATTATAGGGTTATCCTAATTATATTAGGATTAAGGTTTTAGTAGTTTAGTTTGATTATAATAATTAATCCTTATAGTAATAGGTTTAGGAGATTATAGTAGTTGATTTAGTTTGTGTAGATTTCTATTTGGTATCAAAGAGTTGTATATATATATGGGTTATTTATTCCTTCTTGAATAATACACAAGAATATTAGCTTTCCAGAGTTCTCTATATTTTTAACATGGTATCAGAGCTAGGATATCATCCTTTGCGTCCATCGGAGAGTAGCCAAAATTTGGAGGTCGGTGACTGGAAATCGAGCTGACGACGTGTGAGGTTACGTGTGTGGCCGGAAGTTGATGGACTACTTGAGAGTCGCCCATGCTTGGAGAGAAAGATTCCCAGTTCTACCCCTATTGTTTCTTGGCGTTTCCTTTACCACAATTGGGTTGTGGGTGTTGCCGCTAGATTTAAGTGGGAAGACTACTTCAAATTCATTGGTGCTGCTATTATTTGGCTTGAAGTAGGACTATTTACTCTTTTGCTGAAAGTTTTGTGCTCTATTCATAGAGTTTTCTTTTGGTTGGTGATTTGTTTCTTCAAACCTTTAGCTTGAAAACTATAGTTTGGTGGAGGAATTTCAAATTTTTTGAAATTTCAGATTGATTGTGGTGGTTTTCTGTTGAGGTTTTGGTTTGGTTTGATAACCAGTTTTGTCGTTCAGGGGGAGTATGGAAGGTCTATTGACTTCGGGAATCTTTCTTTTGAGAGGTTTTTGTGGGGCATTTTGGTGTTTTTGCAGGTGCCCAGAACTATTTTTGCAGAGTTTTCTGCAAGTTTTACCCTGGTTTAGGGTGGTTATTATTTTCTACAAGGTTTTTTGTAGGGTTTTCTGCAAGGTTTTTGCAGGATTTTCTACAAGGTTCTTGTAGGATTTTTTGCAGGGTTCTTCAGGGTTTTTTGAAATTAGTTACCCCGGTTTAGGGTGAATGAGCACCAGTTATCACCCGGAGACTAATGGCCAAATCGAAGTGGTCAATAGGAGCTTAGAGGCTTATCTACATTGTTTTGCTCAAGAACAGGCAACAGCTTGGATTGCTCACCTAGCTTGGGCAGAATATTCCTACAACAGTGGCTTTCATTCTTCCACCGGAACTACCCCTTTTACAGTCATCTACAGCAAAGAACCACCTCCTCTCTATCCTTATGTTCCAGGAGAGATGGTAGCAAAACTAGAGCAACAACTCATTCAGCGAGATGACATGTGAAACTTCTCAAAGACAACTTGTTGTGTGCTCAATCTAGGATGAAGGCTCATGCAGATTCTACGAGAAGGGACCTTACTTTCAACGTCGAGGATTCTGTCTTTTCGAGGTTACAGCCATATAGACGAAAGTCACTTGCTAAAAGAAAGTATGGAAAACTTTCTCCTCGGTTCTTCGGTCCTTACAAAGTTCTTCGATGCACTAGTCCTGTGGCTTATGAGTTGGAGCTCCCTCCTACCTCTCAAGTTCATCCTATCTTCCATGTTTCACTCTTAAGGCCAGCCAATCGTCAGCTTCCATCATCTCCTTCAGCACATTTACCCATAATTGCTGATTGGGAAATAATTCTTTCTCCTGCAAAGGTCCATTCCCATAGGTGGGGTCCAACTTTGGAGTTTGCTGATTGAGTGGCAGGGCGAACCATGAACAAGCCACATGGGAGAACTTTCATCTTTTTGCATACCTTCTTTCCGTCTTGAGGACAATTCACAATTTCAGGGGGCAGTATTAATAAGGTACCATCCTTTATGTGTGTATTCTAGGAGGAAAGTTAGAGCACGTGACAAAAGGTGAGGAGGAAGTTTCAGTCCCTCAGTCAGTTATGCCCATTATTACAGTTAAAGTAAGACAAGGGACAACATGTTCAAATGGTGGAAGACTGGATTTGAATGTGCTCCTTTATTTTAGTCTTATACCAGTAATTTTTCTTTATAAATTGTCTAGCAGCTCTCTATTCTTTCCTGTCCTGTTTTTTCAATCAAAAGTCTTGATTTCGAGAGTAGTCCTTCTCGAATTGGACTTATGCTGTTAATATCAGCTCTATTTTTCAATCTTCCAATTTTGTTACCCCTGTCTCTGTCACCTTAATAAGTTCAAGTTGAACAATGTCATTTCCAAACTAAAAGACCTCAACTTCATCAAAGCTTGATTTACTTGGATCTACCCATATCCTGATCCAACACCCAACTCATTCCCTAACTAACTTTTGAACCTTCAAGTACTGCTCACAGCCATTACAAATGACAAGTGATATCGAAACTTGAACCCATCTCCAACTCCCATATCAAATCTCAGTTTCCCCTATCATTTGCAACCATGAGAACGAAACAACTGTCCCCATCACCTTCCTTCGCCTTTTTCATACAAGATTTTTGTTTCCATTTCATTTCCACTCTCCCAAGCACATCCTACAACTCACTTTCAGTCTAGCACGTCTAGCCAGAAAATCATTACCAAGAGAACCACTTCCCTCTAGGTCAGGCTGGTCAGCAATTTCAGGAATCACTTCTAAAGTATCTTTTCTCTCCAACACCACCAGCAACTTCCTTATTCCAACTCTTTTAAGAAGTTTAAGTTTCTCCTTGATTTCTTTTTCTTTTAAGCTAAAGGAAGATAGTAAATGCAAATAAGAGGTACAAGAAAGAGAATGAGGAATTCTTAAGAAACATAAGCACTTCATGTCACTCTTTGTAATTTGTAAATGCAACTTCTATGTATTTGTCCATACCACCCAAAATATTTGTTTATAAATCTGAAAACTTCCCGACCTTGTTCTTCAAACTAAGTCCACCACTCCATTCAGAAACAGATCTAGACAAAGCCTTTTGAACCTAAATAGGAAAAATAGGACGGAAAAAGAAAAGCTACTCTCCAGGATCATGAGAAAGAAGGATATTCCACACTCAGAAGCTATAATTTTAAAATGATCAAAAGGGAATATATGACAACAGCATACCTTTTCAGGTCTTGTCTCCACCTGGAAACGAATTAAACCTAAACAAAGTATCAAAACAATTATCAAGGATGAAGTCAATACAAGAGCAGGATTTCGAGCAACCCATGTTCCATATGTCCTGTAAATACAACAAAACTGACCAGTATAAATTATTAAAAAGTTTAGCACAATATTGAAACTTAGAATAAACTTAGGGACAAACCTGAAAAAACAGGCCATATGTGCTTGAACGGAAGAAAACTGGATGCTGCTACCAGTTTGAGGACTCATTTCCTGACCCTAGCACAGAAAAATATCATACAGATCATGAAAACATAGTACCATTTTCAGCATAAATCAATGCTAGCAGTTCTGTAATGCACGAGATAAAACAAAAGAAAACCATATATTCCTGGATATGCATGATGAGATATAAATAGCCAGTAGGTGATAATCGGCAGAATAACAGAACCAAAATTTTCCATTCACTTCCTTCTAATAATAATACTCCCTCTGTCCACAATTGAATGACCCCTTTCTTTGTAAGTCAATTGTGGACGGAGAGAGTATATGTTAGGACATCAAATAAGCTCAAAAACATTGAGGATACTAGAAGCCTAGGTCCAAAGGAGATTAAGGGTAATAAAGTACTTTGTTTGGTTAGATGTTATTATTGAGCCAAATAGAAGGTTAAAATATATCCCTTGTCCAAAAAAATTACTACTCTAAAGTCTCAACAAGAAAACAATTACTAAGAGTTTCTTGAACAACAAGATAGAATGGAAATGCCAAAGCTAAAGAGTGCAACTTTTGAAGCCTAAAAACAATTTTAATCTTCAAAGCTAAAGAAAACAGTAAAGCCAAATCCTTAAGAAGTTAATAAGCAAGTAAAATCATACAAACAAAACTAAGAAAAACAACATTGTGAAATAGAAATATAAATTGTCTATGTGCACATAGATTTTTCTATATTCATAATGAATTCATATAAGAGGAAAATTTATAATACTAGATAGGGAAGACATTTAAACTGTGAATCTAACATATATGGATGTCAAAGCATATGAACACACAAATGTCCTACACTTCTGTTCATGATAAAATAGTAAAAAGGGAAGGCTAGAGCAGAACACCACCTAGAAACTGAACATCTTACCTCATTCGTCTTCAGATTGCCATAATTGTCCCCAACTTCATCAGCATGATTCAACAAAGGTTCTCTTACAAGCTGTGGTCTCCTAGTTCCTCTTCTTTGATTAAAAAACAACCACCCAAGAAAAGATAATAAGCAGAGAGCATACAAAATGGCCATTGCTAAGTCAATGCATCCAACCTGCAGCCAACCGAAAATGATACTGGAAACTCTATCAAAACTGACAATTTAGATGCCTCAGAAACTTGATTCAAGTTATTGCAAAGCAGACAAAAAGGCACGTGGCAATGCTGGAGAATCCCACCTGTAACCAACCTAGCCTTACAAAGCAAGAATCGTTCTTGTGTGGAGAAGGAGGTTCTGAGCTTGAGCAAGAGAAAGAGGAAGGACAATCACCACAAGAACAGCCCAATAATGTGTCTCCACAAGTATAGACCGACACATTCATAAGCTCCATCTCTGATAAATCTGGAACACTTAGCCTAAAATCAATGGCATAAGGTGAACCAGGCGAACCAAGTTCAGCTTGCTGACCAATAAAATCAAACCACTCTGTGAATATGAAATAAAATGGATCAGTTGAAATAGAAAAAATGTACTAGAACACAATAAGAAGAAAATAATATAGTTCTAGTTGTGAGAAAGAATAGCATGCACTAAACACTCGATTTGACAAGTATGGTTCTGCATGGATTTCCTCTCAGTTGAGCACTGAAAATGAAGTTCCGATACATACATAGAGAGTGTAAATAGTGACTTAGAACGATTAAGATAGCAGATGAGATTTTAAAACGATAGTATTTTACCTTTAAAATTTTGAGCACCTGCACCTACAAATTCCATGGCCCTCGTATTCATTGTCCCAAACTTTACATCCTTGCAGGAATTGTATAACCCCTCTCCAAAAGTTTTAGATATAAAATAGTCAATGCTATCCACTGTGAGATTGCCACTGACCTGCAAAGAAAATAAATAAAAAATAAAAAAGAGGCTATAAGTAGCTAAGCTGGAAACTCATTCACCTAACAGAAATTCCTTTGGAAATGCAT